>JAFBJZ010000502.1:0-35388 GCA_016785225.1 Psettodes erumei | reverse complement strand
TACTGTGTTTTGGGGGACATGGGTGCCTGGAATCATAAAAAATAACACTTTAGTATCATTCTTGGTCAGTTGAAAATGGATATATGGAGCGAAAAGTTCATGAGTCCCCCCTTCTGCACAAGTTCAAACAGGCCGGTGAGTGTCAGCTTTCCTCGCCGAGAGAAGCACTTAATGGACGGTACTGTGTTTTGATAGACATCGGTGCCTGGAATCATAAAATAACACTTTCATATCATTCTTGGTCAGTTGACAATGCATATGGAGTAAAAAGTTGATGGGTCCCCCATTCTGCACAAAAGCAAACAGGCATAGGAACAAAACCTGCTTTTCTCCCTGAGAAAAGCACTAAATGCACGGTACTGTGTTTTGGGGGAGATGGTTGCATGGAATCATGAAATAACACTTTAGTGTCATTCTTTGTCAGTTGATAAAGGATATAAAGCAAAAATTCCATGGGTCACCCCTTCTGCACAAGTTCAAACAGGCCGGTGAGTGTGAGCTTTTCTCGCCGAGAAAAGCACTTAATGGACGGTCATGTGTTTTTATATCTCGCCGAGAAAAGCACTTAATGGACGGTACTGTGTTTTGATATACATCGGTGCCTGGAATCATAAAATAACACTTTCATATCATTCTTGGTCAGTTGACAATATATATGCAGCGAAAAGTTCATGGGTCCCTGCTTCTGCACAAGAGCAAGCAGGCATATGACCAAAACCTGCTTTTCTCGCCGAGAAAAGCACACCAATAAACGGTACTGTGTTTTGGGGGACATGGGTGCCTGGAATCATAAAAATAACACTTTTATATCATTGTTGGTCAGTTGATAATGGATATAAAGCAAAAATTCCATGGGTCACCCCTTCTGCACAAGTTCAAACAGGCAGGCCAGTGAGTGTGAGCTTTTCTCGCCGAGAAAAGCACTTAATGGACGGTACTGTGTTTTGATAGACATCGGTGCCTGGAATCATAAAATAACACTTTCATATCATTCTTGGTCAGTTGACAATGCATATACAGCAAAAAGTTCATGGGTCCCCACTTCTGCACAAGAGCAAAGAGGCATATGACCAAAACGTGCTTTTCTCGCCGAGAAAAGCACTTAATGGACGGTTCTGTGTTTTGATAGACATCGGTGCCTGGAATCATAAAATAACACTTTCATATCATTCTTGGTCAGTTGACAATATATATGGAGCGAAAAGTTCATGGGTCCCCGCTTCTGCACAAGAGCAAACAGGCCAGTGAGTGTGAGCTTTTCTCGCCGAGAAAACCCCTAATGGACAGTACTGTGTTTTGATAGACATCGGTGCCTGGAATCATAAAGTAACACTTTAATATCATTCTTGGTCAGTTGACAATGCATATGGAGCCAAAAGTTCATGGGTCCCCGCTTCTGGACAAGAGCAAACAGGCCAGTGAGTGTGAGATTTTCTCGCCGAGAAAAACACTTAATGAAAACCTGCTTTTCTCGCCGAGAAAAGCACTTAATGGACGGTACTGTGTTTTGATAGACATCGGTGCCTGGAATCATAAAATAACACTTTAATATCATTCTTGGTCAGTTGACAATGCATATGGAGCAAAAAGTTCATGGATCCACGCTTCTGCACAAGAGCAAACAGGCATATGATTGAAACCTGCTTTTCTCGCTGAGAAAAGCACTTAATGAACGGTACTGTGTTTTGGGGAACATGGGTGCCTGGAATCATGAAATAACACTTTTATATCATTGTTGGTCAGTTGACAATGCATATGGAGAAAAAAGTTCATGGATCCTCGCTTCTGCACAAGAGAAAACAGGCATATGACCAAAACCTGCTTTTCTCGCCGAGAAAAGCACTTAATGGACTGTACTGTGTTTTGATAGACATCGGTGCCTGGAATCATAAAATAACACTTTTATATCATTGTTGGTCAGTTGATAATGGATATAAAGCAAAAATTCCATGGGTCACCCCTTCTGCACAAGTTCAAACAGGCCGGTGAGTGTCAGCTTTTCTCGCAGAGAAAAGCACTTAATGGACGGTACTGTGTTTTGATAGACATCGGTGCCTGGAATCATAAAATAACACTTTCATATCATTCTTGGTCAGTTGACAATATATATGAAGCGAAAAGTTCATGGGTCCCCGCTTCTGCACAAGAGCAAACAGGCATATGACCAAAACCTTCTTTTCTCCCCGAGAAAATCACTAAATGCACGGTACTGTGTTTTGGGGGAGATGGTTGCATGGAATCATGAAATAACACTTTAGTATCATTCTTTGTCACTTGGTAATGGATATAAATAAAAAAATTCCATGGGTCACCCCTTCTGCACAAGAGCAAACAGGCCAGTGAGTGTGAGCTTTTCTCGCCGAGAAAACCTCCTAATGGACGGTACTGTGTTTTGATAGACATCGATGCCTGGAATCATAAAATAACACTTTAACATCATTCTTGGTCAGTTGAAAATGCATATGGAGCAAAAAGTTCATGGGTCCCCGCTTCTGGACAAGAGCAAACAGGCATATGACCAAAACCTGCTTTTCTCGCCGAGAAAAGCACTTAATGAACGGTACTGTGTTTTGGGGGACATGGGTGCCTGGAATCATAAAAATAACACTTTTATATCATTGTTGGTCAGTTGATAATGGATATAAAGCAAAAATTCCATGGGTCACCCCTTCTGTACAAGTTCAAACAGGCCGGGGAGTGTCAGCTTTTCTCGCCGAGAAAAGCACTTAATGGACGGTACTGTGTTTTGATAGACATCGGTGCCTGGAATCATAAAATAACACTTTCATATCATTCTTGGTCAGTTGACAATGCATATACAGCAAAAAGTTCATGGGTCCCCGCTTCTGCACAAGAGCAAACAGGCATATGACCAAAACCTGCTTTTGTCGCAGAGAAAAGCACGAAATGCACGGTACTGGGTTTTGGGGGACATGGTTGCATGGAATCATGAAATAACACTTTAGTATCATTCATTTTCAGTTGATAATGGATATAAAGTAAAAAATTCCATGGGTCACCCCTTCTGCACAAGAGCAAACAGGCCAGTGAATGTGAGGTTTTCTCGCCGAGAAAAGCACTTAATGGACAGTACTGTGATAGACATCGGTGCCTGGAATCATAAAATAAAACTTTCATATCATTCTTGGTCAGTTGACAATATAAATGGAGCGAAAAGTTCATGGGTCCCCGCTTCTGCACAAGAGCAAACAGGCCAGTGAGTGTGAGCTTTTCTTGCCGAGAAAACCCCCTAATGGACGGTACTGTGTTTTGATAGACATCGGTGCCTGGAATCATAAAATAACACTTTAATACCATTCTTGGTCATTTGACAATGCATATGGAGCAAAAAGTTCATGGGTCCCTGCTTCTGGACAAGAGCAAACAGGCATATGACCAAAACCTGCTTTTGTCGCAGAGAAAAGCACGAAATGCACGGTACTGTGTTTTGGGGGACATGGGTGCCTGGAATCATAAAAATAACACTTTTATATCATTGTTGGTCAGTTGATAATGGATATAAAGGAAAAATTCCATGGTCACCCCTTCTGCACAGGTTCAAACAGGCCAGTGAGTGTCAGCTTTTCTCACCGAGAAAAGCACCTAATGCACGGTACTGTGTCTTGATAGACATCCATGCCTGGAATCATAAAATAACACTTTCATATCCTTCTTGGTCCGTTAACAATGCATATGGAGCAAAAAGTTGATGGGTCCCCGCTTCTGCACAAGAGCAAACAGGCATATGACCAAAACCTGCCTTTCTCGCCAAGAAAAGCACTTAATGAACGGTACTGTGTTTTGGGAGACATGGGTGCCTGGAATCATGAAATAACACTTTTATATCATTGTTGGTCAGTTGACAATGGATATAAAGCAAAAAATTCCATGGGTCACCCCTTCTGCACAAGAGCAAACAGGCCAGTGACTGTGAGATTTTCTCGCCGAGAAAAGCACTTAATGAACGGTACTGTGTTTTGGGGGACATGGGTGCCTGGAATCATGAAATAACACTTTTATATCATTGTTGGTCAGTTGACAATGGATATAAAGCAAAAAATTCCATGGGTCACCCCTTCTGCACAAGAGCAAACAGGCCAGTGACTGTGAGATTTTCTCGCCGAGAAAAGCACTTAATGAACGGTACTGTGTTTTGGTGGACATGGGTGCCTGGAATCATAAAATAACACTTTAGTATCATTCTTTGTCAGTTGACAATGGATATGAAGCAAAAAAATTCCATGGGTCCCCCCTTCTGCACAAGAGCAAACAGGCATATGACTGTAAACCTTTTTTCTCGCCGAGAAAAGCACTTAATGAACACGGTACTGTGTTTTGGGGACATGGGTTGCCTGGAATCATGAAATAACACTTTAGTATCATTGTTGGTCAGTTGACAATGGATATAAATTAAAAAAAATTCATGGGTCACCCTTCTGCACAAGAGCAAACAGGCCATGATGAGTGTGCTGCTTTTCTCTCGCGAGAAAAGCACCTAATGGACGGTACTGTGTTTTGATAGACATCCATGCTTGGAATCATAAAATAACACTTTCATATCATTCTTGGTCAGTTGACAATATATATGGAGCGAAAAGTTCATGGGTCCCCGCTTCTGCACAAGAGCAAACAGGCATATGACCAAAACCTGCTTTTCTCGCAGAGAAAAGCACTTAATGCACGGTACTGTGTTTTGGGGGACATGGGTGCCTGGAATCATAAAAATAACACTTTTATATCATTGTTGGTCAGTTGATAATGGATATAAAGCAAAAAATTCCATGGTCACCCCTTCTGCACAGGTTCAAACAGGCCGGTGAGTGTCAGCTTTTCTCGCCGAGAAAAGCACCTAATGCACGGTACTGTGTTTTGATAGACATCGGTGCCTGGAATCATAAAATAACACTTTAATATCATTCTTGGTCAGTTGACAATGCATATGGAGCAAAAAGTTCATGGGTCCACGCTTCTGCACAAGAGCAAACAGGCATATGACCAAAACCTGCTTTTTTCTCGCTGAGAAAAGCACTTAATGAACGGTACTGTGTTTTGGGGAACATGGGTGCCTGGAATCATGAAATAACACTTTTATATCATTCTTGGTCAGTTGACAATGGATATGGAGAAAAAAATTCATGGGTCCCCGCTTCTGCACAAGAGCAAACAGGCATATGACTTTTCACGCCGAGAAAAGCTGCTTTTCTCATGCCTTTAAAAGCACTAAAAGGACTTAATGGACGGTACTGTGTTTTGGGGGACATAGGTGCCTGGAATCATAAAATAACACTTTTATATCATTGTTGGTCAGTTGATAATGGATATAAAGCAAAAAATCCATGGGTCACCCCTTCTGCACAAGTTCAAACAGGCCAGTGAGTGTCAGCTTTTCTCGCCGAGAAAAAGCACTTAATGGACGGTACTGTGTTTTGATAGACATCGGTGCCTGGAATCATAAAATAACACTTTCATATCATTCTTGGTCAGTTGACAATATATATGGAGCAAAAAGTTCATGGGTCCCCGCTTCTGCACAAGAGCAAACAGGCATATGACCAAAACCTGCTTTTCTCGAGAGAAAAGCACTAAATGCACGGTACTGTGTTTTGGGGGAGATGGGTGCCTGGAATCATGAAATAACACTTTAGTATCATTCTTTGTCAGTTGATAATGGATATAAAGAAAAAATTCCATGGGTCACCCCTTCTGCACAAGAGCAAACAGGCCAGTGAGTGTGAGCTTTTCTCGCCGAGAAAAGCACTTAATGGACGGTACTGTGTTTTGATAGACATCGGTGCCTGGAATCATAAAATAACACTTTAATATCATTCTTGGTCAGTTGACAATGCATATGGAGCAAAAAGTTCATGGGTCCCCGATTCTGCACAAGAGCAAACAGGCATATGACCAAAACCTGCTTTTCTCCCGAGAAAATCACTAAATGCACGGTACTGTGTTTTGGGGGAGATGGTTGCATGGAATCATGAAATAACACTTTAGTATCATTCTTTGTCAGTTGATAATGGATATAAACAAAAAATTGCATGGGTCACCCCTTCTGCACAAGAGCAAACAGGCCAGTGAGTGTGAGCTTTTCTCGCCGAGAAAAGCACTTAATGGACATGTGTCTTTATATCTCGCAGAGAAAAGGACTTTGCACATACTGTGTTTTTTGATCATCGATGCCTGGAATCATAAAATAACACTTTCATATCATTCTTGGTCAGTTGACAATGCATATGGAGCAAAAAGTTCATGGGTCCCCACTTCTGCACAAGAGCAAACAGGCATATGACCAAAACCTGCTTTTCTCGCCGAAAAAACCACTAATGGACGGTACTGTGTTTTGGGGACATCATGCCTGGAATCATGAAATAACACTTTAATATCATTCTTGGTCAGTTGACAATGCATATAAAGCAAAAAATTTCATGGGTCCCCGCTTCTGCACAAGAGCAAACAGGCCAGTGAGTGTGTGATTTTCTCGCCGAGAAAAGCACTTAATGGACGGTCATGTGTCTTTATATCTCGCCGAGAAAAGCACCTAATGCACGGTACTGTGTTTTGATAGACATCGGTGCCTGGAATCATAAAATAACACTTTCATATCATTCTTGGTCAGTTGACAATGCATATGGAGCAAAAAGTTCATGGGTCCCCACTTCTGCACAAGAGCAAACAGGCATATGAGTGTGAGCTTTTTTCTCGCAGAAAAAAGCACTAAATGGACGGTACTGTGTTTTGATAGACATCGGTGCCTGGAATCATAAAATAACACTTTAATATCATTCTTGGTCAGTTGACAATGCATATGGAGCAAAAAGTTCATGGGTCCCCCCTTCTGCACAAGAGCAAACAGGCCAGTGAGTGTGAGCTTTTCTCGCCGAGAAAAGCACTTAATGGACGGTCATGTGTCTTTATATCTCGCCGAGAAAAGCACCTAATGCACGGTACTGTGTTTTGATAGACATCGGTGCCTGGAATCATAAAATAACACTTTAATATCATTCTTGGTCAGTTGACAATGCATATGGAGCAAAAAAGTTCATGGGTCCCCGCTTCTGCACAAGAGCAAACAGGCATATGACCAAAACCTGCTTTTCTCGCCGAGAAAAGCACTAAATGCACGGTACTGTGTTTTGGGGGACATGGGTGCCTGGAATCATAAAAATAACACTTTTATATCATTGTTGGTCAGTTGATAATGGATATAAAGCAAAAATTCCATGGGTCACCCCTTCTGCACAAGTTCAAACAGGCCGGGGAGTGTGAGCTTTTCTCGCAGAGAAAAGCAATTAATGAACGGCACTGTGTTTTGATAGACATCGGTGCCTGGAATCATAAAATAACACTTTAATATCATTGTTGGTCAGTTGACAATGTATATGGAGCAAAAAGTTCATGGATCCACGCTTCTGCACAAGAGCAAACAGGCATATGACCAAAACCTGCTTTTCTCGCCGAGAAAAGCACTAAATGCACGGTACTGTGTTTTGGGGGACATGGGTGCCTGGAATCATAAAATAACACTTTTATGTCATTGTTGGTCAGTTGATAATGGATATAAAGCAAAAAAATTCCATGGTCCCCGCTTCTGCACAAGTTCAAACAGGTCGGTGAGTGTCAGCTTTTCTCGCCGAGAAAAGCAGTTAATGGACGGTACTGTGTTTTGATAGACATCGGTGCCTGGAATCATAAAATAACACTTTAATATCATTCTTGGTCAGTTGACAATGCATATGGAGCAAAAAGTTCATGGGTCCCCGCTTCTGCACAAGAGCAAACAGGCATATGACCAAAACCTGCTTTTCTCGCCGAGAAAAGCACTTAATGAACAGTACTGTGTTTTGGGGGACATGGGTGCCTGAATCATAAAATAACACTTTTATATCATTGTTGGTCAGTTGACAATGCATATGGAGCAAAAAGTTCATGGATCCCCGCTTCTGCACAAGAGCAAACAGGCATATGACCAAAACCTGCTTTTCTCACCGAGAAAAGCACTTAATGCACGGTACTGTGTTTTGGGGGACATGGGTGCCTGGAATCATGAAATAACACTTTATATCATTGTTGGTCAGTTGACAATGCATATGGAGCAAAAAGTTCATGGATCCATGCTTCTGCACAAGAGCAAACAGGCCAGTGAGTGTGAGCTTTTCTCGCCGAGAAAAGCACTTAATGGACGGTACTGTGTTTTGATAGACATCGGTGCCTGGAATCATAAAATAACACTTTCATATCATTCTTGGTCAGTTGACAATATATGAAGCAAAAAAGTTCATGGGTCCCCGCTTCTGCACAAGAGCAAACAGGCATATGACTAAAAACCTGCTTTTCTCTCATGAGAAAAGCACTAAATGCACGGTACTGTGTTTTGGGGAGGTGGTTGCATGGAATCATGAAACAACACTTTAGTATCATTCTTTGTCAGTTGATAATGGATATAAAGCAAAAAATTCCACGGGTCACCCCTTCTGCATAAGAGCAAACAGGCCAGTGAGTGTGAGGTTTTCTCGCCGAGAAAAGCATGTAATAGACGGTACTGTGTTTTGATAGACATCGGTGCCTGGAATTATAAAAATAACACTTTCATATCATTTGTGGTCAGTTGACAATGTATATGGAGCGAAACGTTCATGGGTCCCCACTTCTGCACAAGAGCAAACAGGCCAGTGAGTGTGAGCTTTTCTCGCCGAACAAACCCCCTCATGGACGGTACTGTGTTTTGATAGACATCGGTGCCTGGAATCATAAAATAACACTTTAATATCATTCTTGGTCAGTTGACAATTCATATGGAGCAAAAAGTTGATGGGTCCCCGCTTCTGCACAAGAGCAAACAGGCATATGACCAAAACCTGCTTTTCTCGCCGTGAAAAGAACTTAATGGACGGTACTGTGTTTTGTAGGACATGGGTGCCTGGAATCATGAAATAACACTTTTATATCATTGTTGCTCAGCTGACAATGCATATGGAGCAAAAATTCCATGGGTCACCCCTTCTGTACAAGTTCAAACACGCCGGTGAGTGTGAGCTTTTCTCGCCGAGAAAAGCACTTAATTGACGGTACTGTGTTTTGATAGACATCGGTCCCTGGAATCATAAAATAACACTTTAATACCGTTCTTGGTCAGTTGACAATGCATATGGAGCAAAAAGTTCATGGGTCCCCGCTTCTGCACAAGAGCAAACAGGCATATGACCAAAACCTGCTTTTCTCGCAGAGAAAAGCACGAAATTCACGGTACTGTGTTTTGGGGGACATGGGTGCCTGGAATCATAAAAATAACACTTTCATTTCATTGTTGGTCAGTTGATAATGGATATAAAGCAAAAATTCCATGGTCACCCCTTCTGCACAGGTTCAAACAGGCCGGTGAGTGTCAGCTTTTCTCGCCAAGAAAAGCACCTAATGCACGGTACTGTGTTTTGATAGACATGGGTGCCTGGAATCATGAAATAACACTTTTATATCATTGTTGGTCAGTTGACAATGCATATGGAGCAAAAAGTTCATGGATCCACGCTTATTCACAAGAGCAAACAGGCATATGACCAAAACCTGCTTTTCTCGCAGAGAAAAGCACAAAATGCACGGTACTGTGTTTTGGGGGACATGGGTGCCTGGAATCATAAAAATAACACTTTTATATCATTGTTGGTCAGTTGATAATGGATATAAAGGAAAAATTCTATGGTCACCCCTTCTGCACAGGTTCAAACAGGCCGGTGAGTGTCAGCTTTTCTCGCAGAGAAAAGCACCTAATGCACGGTACTGTGTTTTGATAGACATCGGTGCCTGGAATCATAAAATAACACTTTGATATCCTTCTTGGTCAGTTAACAATGCATATGGAGCAAAAAGTTGATGGGTCCCCGCTTCTGCACAAGAGCAAACAGGCATATGACCAAAACCTGCTTTTCTCGCCGAGAAAAGCACTTAATGAACGGTACTGTGTTTTGGGGGACATGGGTGCCTGGAATCATAAAAATAACACTTTTATATCATTGTTGGTCAGTTGACAATGCATATGGAG
This sequence comes from Psettodes erumei, assembly GCA_016785225.1. NCBI lineage: Eukaryota > Metazoa > Chordata > Actinopteri > Pleuronectiformes > Psettodidae > Psettodes > Psettodes erumei. The sequence goes on along the minus strand of JAFBJZ010000502.1, from coordinate 25,349 downwards.
CAAAAAGTTCATGGATCCACGCTTCTGCACAAGAGCAAACAGGCATATGACCAAAATGTGCTTTTCTCGCCGCGAAAAGCACTTAATGGACTGTACTGTGTTTTGATAGACATCAGTGCCTGGAATCATAAAATAACACTTTCATATCATTCTTGGTCAGTTGACAATGTATATGGAGCGAAATGTTCATGGGTCCCCACTTCTGCACAAGAGCAAACAGGCATATGACCAAAAGCTGCTTTTCTCGTAGAGAAAAGCACTAAATGCACGGTACTCTGTTTTGGGGGACATGGGTGCCTGGAATCATAAAAATAATACTTTTATATAATTGTTGGTCAGTTGATAATGGATATAAAGCAAAAATTCCATGGTCACCCCTTCTGCACAGGTTCAAACAGGCCGGTGAGTGTCAGCTTTTCTCGCCGAGAAAAGCACTTAATGGACGGTACTGTGTTTTGACAGACATCCATGCTTGGAATCATAAAATAACACTTTTATATCATTGTTGGTCAGTTGACAATGCATATGGAGCAAAAAGTTCATGGATCCAAGCTTCTGCACAAGAGCAAACAGGCATATGACCAAAACCTGCTTTTCTCGCCGAGGAAAGCACTTAATGAACGGTACTGTGTTTTGGGGGACATGGGTGCCTGGAATCATAAAATAACACTTTTATATCATTGTTGGTCAGTTGACAATGCATATGGAGCAAAAAGTTCATGGATCCACGATTCTGCACAAGAGCAAACAGGCATATGATCAAAAGCTGCTTTTCTCGCCGAGAAAAGCACTAAATGCTCGGTACTGTGTTTCGGGGGACATGGGTGCATGGAATCATGAAATAACACGTTAGTATCATTCTTGTCAGTTGATAATAAAACATGACTGGTTGCCCCCTCACTGACTATGTATTCTGGTCAGAGAATAGCTGCGACTTCCGTTTAGCTTGACAGATTTATTGTTTGAAAACAGCATCCAAGGTGGGATAAAGTTGTGTAGGTATGTATGTGTGTGTGTGTGTGTGTGTGTGTGTGTGTGGTGTCTCTGTAAATAGAGTATACAGAAAATGTGGTCACTATACAGTGCAATGGAACAAGCTGAACAAACCAAATGCCCAACCATACAAACAAATATACATCTCCATGCACAGACATCTGGGTATATAATACAATACAGTCTTTGATCACATGAGGGCGCTCTACGGCCACAAAGGATCGAACAGACAATATATGACGAAGTCCAGAAAGACGCTCGGTCGCGTGACAGCTGCATGACAGAAAACTACGCAGTTATCTCTACCTTTACGGATCCAAATAACTTCTCAATCCTTAAATAAACATCGAAGTAGACACTGTAGTCATACCAAACTATAAAAGCGCTACAAATCCCGACTACGCATGCATCCGTAACTTAAGAATATGAATATTAACAAGTACTACGACATCGCGATGCACACAACTGTAGGGAATCAACAAAGTTACCACACTACAGGACTTACAACGAACTGAAAAGGGTAAAAGGTAGATAAAATATAAACAGGGATTGTGTACTTACATCCTCATTGACGCACACGTACACACAACTAGAACTGGGTGCTAATGCGGAGACAAGTTGCTCTACACATGTGTCAACAGCGATCAACTACGAACAAAACCGAAAGTCACAGCAAGCAAGGGCGTGGCTATGTCACGACTGACGTGGATCCAGCGGGGAGTTTTCCACAGCACTTAAGGGACGGTACTGTGTTTTGGGGGACATGGGTGCCTGGAATCATAAAATAACACTTTTATATCATTGTTGGTCAGTTGATAATGGATATAAAGAAAAAAATTCCATGGGCCACCCCTTCTGCACAAGAGCAAACAGGCCAGTGAGTGTGAGCTTTTCTCGCCGAGAAAAGCACTTAATGGACGGTCATGTGTTTTTATATCTCGCCGAGAAAAGCACTTAATGGACGGTACTGTGTTTTGATAGACATCGGTGCCTGTAATCATAAAATAACACTTTCATATCATTCTTGGTCAGTTGACAATATATATGGAGCGAAAAGTTCATGGATCCACGCTTCTGCACAAGAGCAAACAGGCATATGACCAAAACCTGCTTTTCTCGCCGAGAAAAGCACTTACTGGACGGTACTGTGTTTTGATAGACATCGGTGCCTGGAATCATAAAATAACACTTTTATATCATTGTTGGTCAGTTGACAATGCATATGGAGCAAAAGGTTCATGGATCCACGCTTCTGCACAGGAGGAAACAGGCATATGACCAAAAGCTGCTTTTCTCGCCGAGAAAAGCACTAAATGCACAGTACTGTGTTTTGGGGGACATGAGTGCCTGGAATCATAAAACAACACTTTCATATCATTCTTGGTCAGTTGACAATGCATATCGAGCAAGAAGTTCATGGGTCCCCGCTTCTGCACAAGAGCAAACAGGCATATGACCAAAACGTGCTTTTCTCGCAGAGAAAACATGAAATGCACGGTACTGTGGTTTGGGGGGCATGGGTGCCTGGAATCGTAAGAATAACACTTTTATATCATTGTTGGTTAATTGATAATGGATATAAAGCAAAAATTCCATGGGTCACCCCTTCTGCACAAGTTCAAACAGGCCGGTGAGTGTGAGCTTTTCTCGCGGAGAAAAGCACTTACTGGACGGGTATGTGTTTTTATATCTCGCCGAGAAAAGCACTTAATGGACGGTACTGTGTTTTGATAGACATCGGTGCCTGCAATCATAAAATAACACTTTCAATTCATTCTTGGTCAGTTGACAATATATATGAAGCGAAAAGTTCATGGGTCCCCGCTTCTGAACAAGAGCAAACAGGCATATACCAAAACCTGCTTTTCTCGCAGAGAAAAGCACGAAATGCACGGTACTGTGTTTTGGGGAAGATGGTTGCATGGAATAATGAAATAACACTTTAGTATCATTCTTTGTCAGTTGGTAATGGATATAAAGAAAAAAATTCCATGGGTCACCCCTTCTGCACAAGAGCAAACAGGCCAGTGAGTGTGAGCTTTTCTCGCCGAGAAAAGCACTTAATGGACGGTACTGTGTTTTGATAGACATCGGTGCCTGGAATCATAAAATAACACTTTAATATCATTCTTGGTCAGATGACAATGCATATGGAGCAAAAAGTTCATGGGTCCCCGCTTCTGGACAAGAGCAAACAGGCCAGTGACTGTGAGATTTTCTCGGCGAGAAAAGCACTTAATGGACCGTCATGTGTTTTTATATCTCGCCGAGAAAAGTACGTAATGCACGGTACTGTGTTTTGATAGACGTCGGTGCCTGGAATCATAAAATAACACTTTCATATCATTCTTGGTCAGTTGACAATGCATATGGAGCAAAAAGTTGATGGGTCCCCGCTTCTGCACAAGAGCAAACAGGCATATGACCAAAACCTGCTTTTCTCGCCGAGAAAAGCACGTAATGAACGGTACTGTGTTTTGGGGGACATGGGTGCCTGGAATCATGAAATAACACTTTCATATCATTCTTTGTCAGTTGGTAATGGATATAAAGAAAAAAATTCCATGGGTCACCCCTTCTGCACAAGAGCAAACAGTTCGGTGAGTGTGAGCTTTTCTCGCTGAGAAAAGCACTTAATGGACGGTACTGTGTTTTGATAGACATCGGTGCCTGGAATCATAAAATGACACTTTAATATCATTCTTGGTCAGTTGACAATGCATATGGAGCAAAACGTTCATGGGTCCCCGCTTCTAGACAAGATCAAACAGGCCAGTGACTGAGAGATTTTCTCGCCATGAAAAGCACTTAATGGACGGTTATGTGTTTTTATGTCTCTCTGAGGAAAGCACCTAATGCACGGTACTGTGTTTTGATAGACATCGGTGCCTGGAATCATAAAATAAAACTTTTATATCATTGTTGGTCAGTTGACAATGCATATGGAGCAAAAGGTTCATGGATCCACGCTTCTGCACAAGAGCAAACAGGCATATGACCAAAACCTTCTTTTCTCGCAGAGAAAAGCACGAAATGCACGGTACTGTGTTTTGGGGGACATGGGTGCCTGGAATCATAAAAATAATACTTTTATATAATTGTTGGCACTTGATAATGGATATAAAGCAAAAACTGCATGGGTCACTCCTTCTGCACAAGTTCAAACAGGCCGGTGACTGTGAGCTTTTCTCGCCGAGAAAAGCACTTAATGGACGGTATTGTGTTTTGATAGACATCGGTGCCTGGAATCATAAAATAACAGTTTAATATCATTCTTGGTCAGTTGACAATGCATATGGAGCAAAAAGTTCACGGGTTCCCGCTTCTGCACAAGAGCAAACAGGCCAGTGACTGTGAGATTTTCTCGCCGAGAAAAGCACTTAATGGACGATCATGTGTTTTTATATCTCGCCGAGAAAAGCACTTAATGGACGGTACTGTGTTTTGGGGAACATGGGTGCCTGGAATGATGAAATAACACTTCTTTATCATTGATGGTCAGTTGACAATGCAAATGGGGCAAAAAGTTCATGGATGCACGCTTCTGCACAAGAGCAAACAGGCATATGACCAAAACCTGCTTTTCTCGCCGAGAAAAGCACTTAATGGATGGTCATGTGTTTTTATATCTTGCCGAGAAAAGCACCTAATGCACGGTACTGTGTTTTGATAGACATCGGTGCCTTGAATCATAAAATAAAACTTTTATATCATTGTTGGTCAGTTGATAATGGATATAAAGCAAAAATTCCATGGGTCACCCCTTCTGCACAAGTTCAAACAGGCCGGTGAGTGTGAGCTTTTCTCGCCGAGAAAAGCACTTAATGGACGGTACTGTGTTTTGATGGACATCGGTGCCTGGAATCATAAAATAACACTTTCATATCATTCTTGGTCAGTTGACAATATATATGGAGCGAAAAGTTCATGGGTCCCCGCTTCTACACAAGAGCAAACAGGCATATGACCAAAACCTTCTTTTCTCGCCGAGAAAAGCACTTAATGAACATTACTGTGTTTTGGGGGACATGGGTGCCTGGAATCATGCAATAACACTTTTATATCATTGTTGGTCAGTTGACAATGCATATGGAGGAAAAAGTTCATGGATCCAGGCTTCTGCACAAGAGCAAACAGGCATATGACTAAAACCTGCTTTTCTCGCCGAGAAAAGCACTTAATGGACGCCACTGTGTTTTGATAGACATCGGTGCCTGGATTACAGCTCTGCCTTCAATACGGTCATCCCCTACAAACTCACCCACAAACTGTTCAATCTTGGTCTCCACCCGACCCTCTGCCAGCATCATCACAAACATCGGAACCCCACAGGGATGTGTCCTCAGCCCCATCCTCTACACCCTGTTCACACATGACTGCGCCGCCTCCCACAAGGACAACATCATTCTGAAGTTTGTTGATTTACACTGCAGTGATAGGACGTATCACTGCGGGGGACGAAGCGGCCTACAGGACAGAGGTGGGCAGTCTGGTGTCATGGTGCGAGGACAACAACCTCACCCTAAACACAGACAAGACGAAGGAAATGATAGTGGACATGAGGAAGGGGAGGAGACCTCATCAGCCACTGTTTATCCGGGAGCTTGAAGTGGAGAGGGTGAGCAGCTTTAAATACCTGGGCGTCCACATCACTGAGGACCTCACGTGGACCACCAACACAACACAGCTGGTCAAGAAAGCTCAACAGCGGCTGTATTTCTTGAGGAGGCTGAGGAAGTTTGGCATGTCCACAAAGATCCTCAGCAACTTCTACAGCTGCTTTGTAGAGAACTGCCTGACCAATGCAATCACTGTGTGGTATGGCAGCACTACGGCCATGGACCGCAAACGCCTGCAGAGAGTGGTAAAGACAGCCGAGAGGATCATCAGGCACCCACTGCCCTCTCTGCACGGCATCTACCACCGCAGAGTCCACAGGAGAGCTGCCACCATTATAAAGGACAATACCCACCCACAACATGGACTGTTTACACTCCTGCCCTCAGGACGGAGGTACAGGAGTGTGAAATGTAGGACAACCCGTCTGAAAAACTCATTCTACCCCACTGCCATCAGAACCCTCAATTGCTAAGGTCACTTTAATTAACGCCAAGTCACTTTAAACACTTTAATGTTTACAAACCAGCCATCTCTTGCACGAGGTATAGTTTACATTGCCATTTGCACTGATGTACAGTTATTTCTTTATAGTTACTATTTTTTTTTTATTTACTTACGTTCTGTGTTATCTATTTTTTTTTTTTTCCTTTTTATATTACTTATTGCTGGTACTCTGAGTGGACAGCAAAGTAAGAATTTCATTGTACAGGGAAACGTGTTTCTTTACTGTACATATGACAATAAACACTTGAAACTTTCTCGGCGAGAAAAGCAGGTTTTGGTCATATGCCTGTTTGCTCTTGTGCAGAAGCGGGGACCCATGACCTTTTCGCTCCATATATATTGTCAACTGACCAAGAATGATATGAAAGTGTTATTTTATGATTCCAGGCACCAATGTCCATCAAAACACAGTACCGTTCATTAAGTGCTTTTCTCGGCGAGAAAAGCTCACACTCACCGGCCTGTTTGAACTTTTGCAGAAGGGGTGACCCATGGAATTTTTGCTTTATATCCATTATCAACTGACCAACAATGATATCAAAGTGTTATTTTTATGATTCCAGGCACCCATGCCCCCCAAACCACAGTACAGTGCATTTCATGCTTTTCTCTGCGAGAAAAGCGCGTTTTGGTCATATGCCTGTTTGCTCTTGTGCAGAGGCGGGGACCCATGAAATTCTTGCTCTATATGCATTGTTAACTGACCAAGAATGATATGAAAGTCTTATTTTATGATTCCAGGCACTGATGTCCCCCAAAACACAGTACCGTGCATTTCGTGCTTTTCTCGGGGAGAAAAGCAGGTTTTGGTCATATGCCTGTTTGCTCTTGTGCAGAAGCGGGGACCCATGACCTTTTCGCTCCATATATATTGGTCAACTGACCAAGAATGATATGAAAGTGTTATTTTATGATTCCAGGCACCGATGTCTATCAAAACACAGTACCGTCCATTAAGTGCTTTGCTCGGCGAGAAAAGCTGACACTCACCGGCCTGTTTGAACTTGTGCAGAATGGGTGACCCATGGTTATTTTTACTTTATATCCATTATGAACTAACCAACAATGATATAAAAGTGTTATTTTTATGATTCCAGCACCCATGTCCCCCAAAACACAGTACCGTGCATTAAGTTCTTTTCTCGGCGAGATATAAAAACACATGACCGTCCATTAAGTGCTTTTCTCGGCGAGAAAATCTCACAGTCACTGGCCTGTTTGCTCTTGTCCAGAAGCGGGGACCCATGAACTTTTCACTCCATATATATTGTCAACTGACCAAGAATGATATTAAAGTGTTATTTTAAGATTCCAGGCACCGATGTCTATCAAAACACCGTACCGTGCATTAGGTGATTTTCTCGGCGAGATATAAAAACACATGACCGTCCATTAAGTGCTTTTCTCGGCGAGAAAATCTCACAGTCACTGGCCTGTTTGCTCTTGTCCAGAAGCAGGGACCCATGAACTTTTTGCTCCATATGCATTGTCAACTGACCAAGAATGATATTAAAGTGTTATTTTATGATTCCAGGCAACCACGTCCCCCAAATCACAGTACCGTTCATTAGGTACTTTTCTCGGCGAGAAAAGCAGGTTTTGGTCATATGCCTGTTTCCTCTTGTGCAGAAGAGTGGATCCATGAACTTTTTGCTCCATATGCATTGTCAACTGACCAACGATGATATAAAAGTGTTATTTTATGATTCCAGGCACCGATGTCTATCAAAACACAGTACCGTCCATTAAGTGCTTTTCTGGGCGAGAAAAGCTGACACTCACCGGCCTGTTTGAACCTGTGCAGAAGGGGTGACCCATGAACTTTTTGCTCCATATGCATTGTCAACTGACCAACAATGATATAAAAGTGTTATTTTATGATTCCAGGCACCCATGTCTATCAAAACACAGTACCGTCCATTAAGTGCTTTTCTCGGCGAGATATAAAAACACATGACCGTCATTTAAGTGCTTTTCTCGGCGAGAAAAGCTCACAGTCACTGGCCTGTTTGAACTTGTGCAGAAGCGGGGACCCATGACCTTTTTGCTGCATATGCATTGTCAACTGACCAGCAATGATATAAAGGTGTTATTTCATGATTCCAGGCACCCATGTCCCCTAAAACACAGTACCGTTCATTAAGTGCTTTTCTCGGCGAGAAAAGCAGGTTTTGGTCATATGCCTGTTTGCTCTTGTGCAGAAGCGGGGACCCATCAACTTTTTGCTTCATATGCCTGTTTGCTCTTGTGCAGAAGCGGGGACCCATGAACTTTTCGCTCCATATATATTGTGAACTGACCAACAATGATATGAAAGTGTTATTTTATGATTCCAGGCACTGATGTCTATCAAAACACAGTACCGTCCATTAAGTGCTTTTCTCGGCGAGAAAACCTCACACTCACTGGCCTGTTTGCTCTTGTGCAGAAGGGTGACCCATGGAATTTTTTGCTTTATATCCATTATCTACTGACAAAGAATGATACTAAAGTGTTATTTCATGATTCCATGCAACCATGTCCCCCAAAACACAGTACTGTTCATTTCGTGCTTTTCTCTGCGAGTAAAGCAGGTTTTGGTCATATGTCTGTTTGCTCTTGTGCAGAAGCAGGGACCCATGAACTTCTCGCTTCATATGCATTGTCAACTGACCAACAATGATATAAAAGTGTTATTTCATGATTCCAGGCACCCATGTCCCCCAAAACACAGTACCGTTCATTAAGTGCTTTTCTTGGCGAGAAAAGCAGGTTTTGGTCATATGTCTGTTTGCTCTTGTGCAGAAGCGGGAACCCATCAACTTTTTGCTCCATATGCATTCTCAACGGACCAAGAATGATATGAAAGTGTTATTTTATGATTCCAGGCACCGATGTCTATCAAAACACAGTACCGTCCATTAAGTGGTTTTCTCGGCGAGAAAAGCTGACACTCCCCGGCCTGTTTGAACTTGTGCAGAAGGGGTGACCCATGGAATTTTTGCTTTATATCCATTATCAACTGACCAACAATGATATAAAAGTGTTATTTTATGATTCCAGGCACCGATGTCTATCAAAACACAGTACCGTGCATTAGGTGCTTTTCTCGGCGAGATGTAAAAACACATGACCGTCCATTAAGTTCTTTTCTCGGCGAGAAAATCTCACACTCACTGGCCTGTTTGCTCTTGTCCAGAAGCGGGGAGCCATGAACTTTTTGCTCCATATGCATTGTCAACTGACCAAGAATGATATTAAAGTGTTATTTTATGACTCCATATACATTGTCAACTGACCAAGAATGATATGAAAGTGTTATTTTATGATGCGCGAGGCCATCCGACTCCTCCGTTCAGGCAAAGCACCAGGCAGTGATGGTCTTGGCAGCAAGTTCTATAAGGTATTTCAGGATACTTTGTTAGAGCCTATGATGGGTATGTTTAACCATTCTTTTGAGTCTTGCACTCTCCCACCATCACTAAGAGAAGCTAACATCTCGCTGATACTCAAAAAAGGGAAATGCTCTGAGAACTGTGCCTCATACAGGCCGATCTCGCTCTTGAATGTCGATTTAAAGATTCTTTCTAAGGTTTTGGCGAGGCGCCTGGAAGGTCTTTTACCTATAATAGTGAAGGAAGACCAAACTGGCTTTATTAGGGGCCGCAATTCCTACAACAACGTCAGGAGATTACTAAACATTATCCAGTTATCTGAACAGAAAGGAGTAAACGGTTTGGTTATTTCCCTAGATGCCGAGAAGGCTTTTGACCGTGTTGAGTGGTCTTATTTGTTTTATACACTTGATCGGTTCGGCCTGGGTGATAACCTGGTCAGATGGGTGAAAGTCCTTTATACGGAACCAATGGCTGCGGTTCTGACCAATGGACTCAGATCCTCGAACTTTGCAGTTCAGAGGGGTAGCAGACAGGGCTGCCCTCTATCGCCACTTTTATTTGCAATGGCCATTGAACCCTTAGCAGAAACTATCAGACGAGACCCTTTGATGGCTGGATTGGAAGTGGGTGGTAAATCTCATAAAATCTCATTATATGCCGATGACGTGTTGCTATTTATGTTAAACCCCTCAGTGTCAGTCCCGCGTCTTATTCAGGTTATCGACCGATATGCTGCTTTTTCTGGATACAAAGTTAACTTTTCCAAGTCAGAGGCGATGCCTTTGGGTGATTTAAAGCACCCACCAGATAATCCTGATCCTTTCCCATTCAAGTGGTCCTCTACTGGCTTTGTATACCTGGGCATATATGTAACACCCATATTTAATCAATTGTTCCAAACTAACTTTGACCCGCTACTTGATAAAATAAAACATGATTTGGAGAGATGGGCCGATCTGCCTATATCTTGGCTGGGTAGAATTTCGCTTCTGAAGATGAATGTTCTCTCACGCCTGCTTTACCCAATACAGATGATCCCCATCTTATTCAGTCATAAAATAGTGAAGAAGTTGAACGGTTGGTTTAGTTCATTTATATGGAGTAAACGAAGGCCACGTATCAGGTTGCCAGTGTTGCAATCACCCAGTGCTATGGGTGGGCTGGACCTCCCTGACATTAGGAGGTACCAATTGAGTGCCCACCTGAGATATATAGCTGATTGGGTCAAAGACGATGCTTCCTCAATTTGGCTGGATATTGAAAAGTCTCTGGCCACTTGCCCTCTCAAGAACTTACTCTTTATCGATAAATTGAAATGCGTCGAGAAGCTTTGCAGCAATCCAATTACAATTAATACTGTTAGAGCATGGAAGATCACACAACATATGGAAGGCAGGACAGGGCTTACGTCAACCTTCACCCCAATTATTGACAACCCTGATTTTCTCCCGGGGACCCTAGACGGGGCTTTCAAGTGCTGGAAGGCTAGGGGAATCAATTCCCTGGGTGATCTTTTTGTTGGTCCTACCCTCATGTCCTTTACCCAGGTTGTGGAAAAGTACAATATACCAAGACATGATCTCTTCCGTTACTTTCAGGTCAGAGATTTTATTTTAAAAGATACGTCCCTGCTTACTGATATGAATGTCACACTGGTAGACAAGCAACTATTTCTCTCTCAGGGCAAGACTGCAATTAGAACCTTTTATGCTAGTCTGGGGGATTGCTCTGGAGTCAGCTCCAAAAACCTGGAGTACTGTCCAGGAATGATATAAAAGTGTTTTTTTATGATTCCAGGCACCCATGTCTATCAAAACACAGTACCGTCCATTAAGTGCTTTTCTCGCGCAGAAAAGCTGACACTCACCGCCTGTTTGAACTTGTGCAGAAGGGGTGACCCATGGAATTTTTGCTCTATATCCATTATCAACTGACCAACAATGATATAAAAGTGTTATTTTTATGATTCCAGGCACCCATGTCCCCCAAAACACAGTACTGTGTCTTCCATGCTTTTCTCAGCGAGAAAAGCAGGTTTTGGTCATATGCCTGTTTGCTCTTGTGCAGAAGCGGGGACCCATGAACTTTTTTGCTCTATATCCATTGTCAACTGACCAACAATGATATGAAAGTGTTATTTTATGATTCCAGGCACCCATGTCCCCAAAAACACAGTAGAAGGGGGACCCATGAACTTTTGCTCTATTAAGTGCTTTTGTTCGGCGAAAAAACACAGCAGGTTTTTCTCGGAAAATATGCCTGTTTGCTCTTGTGCAGAAGCGAGGACTTACCCAATACAGATGATCCCCATCTTATTCAGTCATAAAATAGTGAAGAAGTTGAACGGTTGGTTTAGTTCATTTATATGGAGTAAACGCGAAGGCCACGTATCAGGTTGCCAGTGTTGCAATCACCCAGTGCTATGGGTGGGCTGGACCTCCTGACATTAGGAGGTACCAATTGAGTGCCCACCTGAGATATATAGCTGATTGGGTCAAAGACGATGCTTCCTCAATTTGGCTGGATATTGAAAAGTCTCTGGCCACTTGCCCTCTCAAGAACTTACTCTTTATCGATAAATTGAAATGCATCAAGAAGCTTTGCAGCAATCCAATTACAATTAATACTGTTAGAGCATGGAAGATCACACAACATATGGAAGGCAGGACAGGGCTTACGTCAACCTTCACCCCAATTATTGAAAACCCTGATTTTCTCCCGGGGACCCTAGACGGGGCTTTCAAGTGCTGGAAGGCTAGGGGAATCAATTCCCTGGGTGATCTTTTTGTTGGTCCTACCCTCATGTCCTTTACCCAGGTTGTGGAAAAGTACAATATACCAAGACATGATCTCTTCCGTTACTTTCAGGTCAGAGATTTTATTTTAAAAGATACGTCCCTGCTTACTGATATGAATGTCACACTGGTAGAGAAGCAACTATTTCTCTCTCAGGGCAAGACTGCAATTAGAACCTTTTATGCTAGTCTGGGGGATTGCTCTGGAGTCAGCTCCAAAAACCTGGAGTACTGACTTTCTCGGCGAGAAAAGCATGTTTTGGTCATATGCCTGTTTGCTCTTGTGCAGAAGCGGGGACCCATGAACTTTTTGCTCTATATGCATTGTCAACTGACCAGGAATGATATGAAAGTGTTTTTTTATGATTCCAGGCACCGATGTCTATCAAAACACAGTACCGTCCATTAAGTGCTTTTCTCGACGAGAAAAGCTGACACTCCCCGGCCTGTTTGAACTTGTGCAGAAGGGGTGACCCATGGAATTTTTGCTCTATATCCATTATCAACTGACCAACAATGATATAAAAGTGTTATTTTTATGATTCCAGGCACCCATGTCCCCCAAAACACAGTACCGTGCATTTAGTGCTTTTCTCAGCGAGAAAAGCAGAGTTTGGTCATATGCCTGTTTGCTCTTGTGCAGAAGCGAGGATCCATGAACTTTTTGCTCCATATGCATTGTCAACTGACCAACAATGATATAAAAGTGTTATTTTTATGATTCCAGGCACCCATGTCCCCCAAAACACAGTACCGTCCATTAAGTGCTTTTCTCGGCGAGAAAAGCTCACACTCACTGACCTGTTTGAACTTGTGCAGAAGGGGTGACCCATGGAATTTTTGCTTTATATCCATTATCAACTGACCAACAATGATATAAAAGTGTCATTTTTATGATTCCAGGCACCCATCTCCCCCAAAACACAGTACTGTGTATTCCATGCTTTTCTCTATGAGAAAAGCAGGTTTTGGTCATATGCCTGTTTGCTCTTGTGCAGAAGCGGGGACCCATGAACTTTTTGCTCTATGTGCATTGTCAACTGACCAAGAATGATATGAAAGTGTTATTTTATGATTCCAGGCACCGATGTCCCCCAAAACACAGTACCGTGCATTAAGTGCTTTTCTCGGCGAGAAAAGCAGGTTTTGGTCATATGCCTGTTTGCTCTTGTGCAGAAGCGAGGACCCATGAACTTTTTACTCCATATGCACTATCAACTGACCAAGAATGATATTAAAGTGTTATTTTATGATTCCAGGCACTGATGTCTATCAAAACACAGTACCGTCCATTAAGTGCTTTTCTTGGAGAGAAAAGCTCACACTCACTGGCCTGTTTGCTCTTGTGCAGAAGGGGTGACCCATGGAATTTTTTTCTTTATATCCATTACCAACTGACCAAGAATGATACTAAAGTGTTATTTCATGATTCCAGGCACCCATGTCCCCAAAACACAGTACCGTGCATTTAGTGCTTTTCTCGGGGAGAAAAAAGCAGGTTTTTAGTCATATGCCTGTTTGCTCTTGTGCAGAAGCGGTGACCCATGAACTTTTCTCTTCATATATATTGTCAACTGACCAAGAATGATATGAAAGTGTTATTTTATGATTCCAGGCACCGATGTCTATCAAAACACAGTACCGTCCATTAAGTGCTTTTCTCGGCGAGAAAAGCTCACACTCACCGGCCTGTTTGAACTTGTGCAGAAGGGGTGACCCATGGAATTTTTGCTTTATATCCATTATCAACTGACCAACAATGATATAAAAGTGTTATTTTTATGATTCCAGGCACCCATGTCCCCCAAAACACAGTAGCGTGCATTAAGTGCTTTTCTCGGCGAGATATAAAAACACAGTAGCGTGCATTAAGTGCTTTTCTCGGCGAGATATAAAAACACATGACCATCCATTAAGTGCTTTTCTCGGCGAGAAAATCTCACACTCACTGGCCTGTTTGCTCTTGTGCAGAAGGGGTGACCCATGGAATTTTTTGCTTTATATCCATTATCAACTGACAAAGAATGATACTAAAGTGTTATTTCATGATTCCATGCAACCATCTTCCCCCAAACACAGTACCGTGCATTAAGTGCTTTTCTCGGCAAGAAAAGCAGCTTTCGGTCATATGCCTGTTTGCTCTTGTGCAGAAGCGGGGACCCATGAACTTTTCGCTCCATATATATTGTCAACTGACCAAGAATGATATGAAAGTGTTATTTTATGATTCCAGGCACCGATGTCTATCAAAACACAGTACCGTGCATTAGGTGCTTTTCTCGGCGATTGACCGTCAATTACGTGCTTTTTCTCGGCGAGATATAAAACCACATGAGCGTCCATTAAGTGCTTTTCTCGGCGAGATATAAAAACACATGACCGTCCATTAAGTGCTTTTCTCAGCGAGAAAAGCTCACACTCACCGGCCTGTTTGAACTTGTGCAGAAGGGGTGACCCATGGAATTTTTGCTTTATATCCATTATCAACTGACCAACAATGATATAAAAGTGTTATTTTTATGATTCCAGGCACCCATGTCCCCCCCAAAAAGTATACGTGCATTTAGTGCTTTTCTCTGCAGAAAAAGCAGCTTTTGGTCATATGCCTGTTTGCTCTTGTGCAGAAGCGTGGATCCATGAACTTTTTGCTCCATATGCATTGTCAACTGACCAACAATGATATAAAAGTGTTATTTCATGATTCCAGGCACCCATGTCCCCCAAAACACAGTACCGTTCATTAAGTGCTTTTCTCGGCGAGAAAAGCAGGTTTTGGTCATATGTCTGTTTGCTCTTGTGCAGAAGCGGGGACCCATGAACTTTTTGCTCCATATATATTGTCAACTGACCAAGAATGATTTGAAAGTGTTATTTTATGATTCCAGGCACCGATGTCTATCAAAACACAGTACCGTCCATTAAGTGCTTTTGTCGGCAGAAAAGCTCACACTCACCGACCTGTTTGAACTTGTGCAGAAGGGGTGACCCATGAAAAAACAGTACCGTGAATTTAGTTCTTTTCTAGGCGAGAAAAGCACATTTTGGTCATATGCCTGTTTGCTCTTGTGCAGAAGCGCGGATCCATGAACTTTTTGCTCCATATGCATTGTCAACTGACCAACAATGATATAAAAGTGTTATTTCATGATTCCAGGCACCCATGTCCCCCAAAACACAGTACTGTTCATTACATGCTTTTCTCGGGGAGAAAAGCAGGTTTTGGTCATATGCCTGTTTGCTCTTGTGCAGAAGCGGGGACCCATGAACTTTTCACTCCATATATATTGTCAACTGACCAAGAATGATATGAAAGTGTTATTTTATGATTCCAGGCACCGATGTCTATCAAAACACAGTACCGTCCATTAAGTGCTTTTCTCGGCGAGAAAAGCTCACACTCACTGGCCTGTTTGAACTTGTGCAGAAGGGGTGACCCATGGAATTTTTGCTTTATATCCATTATCAACTGACCAACAATGATATAAAAGTGTTATTTTTATGATTCCAGGCACCCATGTCCCCCAAAACACAGTACCGTGCATTTCGTGCTTTTCTCTGTGAGAAAAGCAGGTTTTGGTCATATGCCTGTTTGCTCTTGTGCAGAAGCGGGGACCCATGAACTTTTTGCTCCATATGCATTGTCAACTGACCAAGAATGATATTAAAGTGTTATTTTATGATTCCAGGCACCCATGTCCCCCAAAACACAGTACCGTCCATTAAGTGCTTTTCTCGGCGATAAAAGCAGGTTTTGGTCATATGCCTGTTTGCTCTTGTGCAGAAGCGGGGACCCATGAACTTTTTGCTCCATATGCATTGTCAACTGACCAAGAATGATATTAAAGTGTTATTTTATGATTCCATCCAAGATGGCGCCATGGACGGCTGCCTCGGTGTATAGGTGCGCTCTTGTTTTCCTTATTTTGAGTTATAATTCAGTTTTTTGCCACTGCTTCGGTGGCCACTACTCCAGGGAAGATCTTATGACCATTAGAGGTACTACCCCGGAGGATTTATTTCCCACTTTTCTCTTTTCTCGCGACTGCAATTTTAATGCCCATCCTGGTCAAGAAGGCTCGCATCAAGGTGAGTCGCCGCAAGAGAGGAAAGCGCTCAGGCGCGCTGGTGCGTCTCCGCCGGCGCGGACTACGCTCAGCGCTCCCTGGGATATTCCTCTCTAACGTGCGCTCACTCTGCAACAAGATGGACGAGCTGAGCCTGCTACTTCATAAAAACAGAGACTTTTCCACGTCCTGCATTTTGTGCTTCACGGAAACGTGGCTGTGTGAACCTGTACCGGACTCGGCACTACAGCTGAGCGGCTTCCAACTTTATAGAGCTGACAGGAATACGGCGCTTACAGGCAAAACGAAAGGAGGTGGAATTTGCTTTTACTTTCACAACGGCTGGTGCAACGATGTGACAATACTGCTTCAGCACTGTTCCCCGGACCTGGAGGCCTTCATCATCAACTGCAAGCCCTTCTACTCGCCCCCCGTGAGTTCTCCTCATTCATCCTCGTCGGTGTTTACATACCACCGCAGCGAGCGAACGTGCACGAGGCGCGCAGCGCGCGCGCTGGCCGACGAGATACTGAGAGCAGAGCGCGCAAAAACCCGACGCCTTGGTTACTGTTCTTGGGGACTTTAACAAAGGTAACCTCTCCCATGAACTCCCAAAATTTAAACAGCTCATCAAATGCCCCACCAGAGAGGGGAACGTCCTGGACCACTGTTACTCCACCATCACCAGAGCTTATCATGCTGTTCCTCGCTGCACTGGGCCAGTCCGACCACATAATGGTGCATCTGATTCCCAGCTACAGGCAGAAATTAAAACTCTGCAAACCAACAGTGAGGACATCAAAGATGTGGACCAGAGAGGCAGTGGGGGAACTTCAGGAGTGTTTGGACTGCACGGATTGGGATACTTTCAGGACTGCCACAACCAGCCTTGACGAGTATACGGACACTGTGACGTCCTACATTACCTTCTGTGAGGACAGCGTCATTCCATCACGCTCCAGGGTAAGCTTTAACAACAACGACAACCCTGGTTCACAGCCACACTCAGACGGCTCAGATCGGAGAAGGAGGCTGCATTCAGAAGTGGAGACAGAGACAGATACAAGGAGGCCAAGTACAGATTTAGCAAGGAGGTGAGAAGAGCCAAATCTGTGCATGGTGAGAGAATGGGTCAACAGCTCTCAGCCAACGACTCTGCCTCTGTCTGGAAAGGGCTCAAAGCAATCACCAACTACAAGCCTAGAGCCCCCCACTCTGTCAACGACCTTCGCCTGGCCAACAGCCTGAATGAGTTCTACTGCCGGTTTGAGAAACAATGGGACAGCCCTGATTCCCCCCACACCTCTGACGACCTGCCACTGACCAGCACCAGCCCCTCCCCCATTGTTTCATCTCAGTCATCCAGGCAGCTTCACACCTCAGCACCTCACCCGCACTCCACGCCACTCCTTATCAAAGAAGGTGAGGTGAAAAGACAGTTCAAACAACTGAACCCCGCAAGGCCGCAGGCCCGGACTCCGTCTCCCCCTCCACTCTAAAGTTCTGTGCTGACCAGCTGTCTCCGGTGTTCACACACATCTTCAACACCTCACTGGAGACCTGCCATGTGCCAGCCTGTTTCAAGACCTCAGCTGTCATCCCAGTCCCCAAAAAGACGAGAATCACAGGACTAAATGACTACAGACCTGTCGCTCTGACTTCTGTGGCCATGAAGTCCTTTGAGCGCATCGTTTTGGCCCACCTCAAGGACATCACAGACAATTTCCTGGATCCCCTACAGTTCGCCCTACAGATCCAACAGATCTGTAGACGATGCTGTAAATTTGGCCCTCCACTACATCCTCCAGCACCTGGACTCCCCAGGGTCCTATGTCAGGATACTGTTTGTGGACTTCAGCTCCGCATTCAACACAATCATCCCAGCCCTGCTCTGTGACAAGCTCTCCCAGCTAAATGTGCCTGACTCCATGTGCAGGTGGATCATGGACTTCCTGTCAGACAGACAGCAGTTTGTGAAGCTGCTGGGGAAGCATGTCTCCAACACCCGGACCATCAGCACCGGAGCTCCCCAGGGCTGCGTCCTTTCTCCCCTGTTATACTCCCTGTACACCAACAGCTGCACATCTGGCCACCGATCTGTCAAACTCCTGAAGTTCGCTGACGACACAACCCTCATCGGACTCATCTCTGATGGGGACGAGTCGGCCTACAGGAGGGAGGTGGACCAGCTGGTGTCATGGTGCAGCAGCAACAACCTGGAGCTCAATGCTCTAAAAACAGTGGAGATGATAGTGGACTTCAGAAAGGGCCCCCCTGTTCTCCCCCCTGTCTCCACCCCGTTGAGTCCTTCCGCTTCCTGGGCACCACCATCTCCCAGGAGCTGAAGTGGGAGCAGAACATCAGCTCCCTCACCAAGAAGGCTCAGCAGAGGATGTATTTCCTGCGGCAGCTGAGGAAGTTCAACCTCCCAGTGAAGATGCTGGTGAACTTCTACACTGCCACACCATTGAATCGATTCTCACATCTGCAATAACAGTGTGGTTCGCTGCGGCTACGGCCAGGGACAAGGCCAAACTACAGCGGGTCATCCACTCTGCAGAGAAGGTGATCGGCCGCAGCCTCCCATCTCTCCAGGAGCTGTTCATCTCCAGGACACGCAGACGAGCAGCCAGGATTGCTGCTGACCCCTCTCACCCTGGACACAAACTGTTTCAGACCCTCCCCTCTGGCAAGAGGCTCCGGTCCATCCGGACAAGGACCTCGCGCCACAGAAACAGCTTCTTCCCCACTGCAGTCAGCCTCATGAACAATGCCCCTGCCCCCTGAACAACACCCCCGTCACCATTTGCACTATTTTGCACTGCCAGACACTTCAACCACATGTATATAATCCCTACCTCCTTTTAGATTGTGTTTTAACTTATTTGCTTTTATTCTATTTTTTTTATTCTGCCATACCTCTATTATTATTGTTGTGGTTGTTGTTGCTGTTATTTTTCATGCTGCTTTTTTTGCTTATTCTGCACCTGACACCAAAGCAAATTCCTAGTGTTGTAACCTGACCGTTACTGCACCTGGCAATAAAAATCTTTCTGATTCTGATTCTGATTGACTTTTCCACGTCCTGCGTTTTGTGCTTCACGGAAACGTGGCTGTGTGAACCTGTACCGGACTCGGCACTACAGCTGAGCGGCTTCAAACTTTATAGAGCGGACAGGAATACGGCGCTTACAGGCAAAACGAAAGGAGGTGGAATTTGCTTTTACATTCACAACGGCTGGTGCAACGATGTGACAGTACTGCTTCAGCACTGTTCCCCGGACCTGGAGGCCTTCATCATCAACTGCAAGCCCTTCTACTCGCCCGTGAGTTCTCCTCATTCATCCTCGTCGGTGTTTACATACCACCGCAGCGAAACGTGCTTGCGCAGCGCAGCGCGCGCTGGCCGACGAGATACTGAGAGCAGAGCGCGCAAAAACCCGGACGCCTTGGTTACTGTTCTTGGGGACTTTAACAAAGGTAACCTCTCCCATGAACTCCCAAAATTTAAACAGCTCATCAAATGCCTGTTTGCTCTTGTGCAGAAGCGTGGATCCCATGAACTTTTTGCTCCATATGCATTGTCAACTGACCAACAATGATATAAAAGTGTTATTTTATGATTCCAGGCACCGATGTCTATCAAAACACAGTACCGTGCATTAGGTGCGTCACTGGCCTGTTTGCTCTTGTGCAGAAGCGTTGACCCATCAACTTTTTGCTCCATATGCATTGTCAACTGAACAAGAATGATATGAAAGTGTTATTTTATGATTCCAGGCACCGATGTCTATCAAAACACAGTACCGTTCATTACGTGCTTTTCTCGGCGAGAAAAGCTCACACTCACCGGCCTGTTTGAACTTGTGCAGAAGGGGTGACTCATGGAATTTTTGCTTTATATCCATTATCCACTGACCAACAATGATATAAAAGTGTTATTTTTATGATTCCAGGCACCCATGTCCCCCAAAACACAGAACCGTGCATTAAGTGATTTTCTCGGCGAGATATAGAAACACATGACCGTCCATTAAGTGCTTTTCTCGGCGAGAAAAGCAGGTTTTGGTCATATGCCTGTCTGCTCTTGTGCAGAAGCGGGGACCCATCAACTTTTTGCTCCATATGCATTGTCAACTGACCAAGAATGATATTAAAGTGTTATTTTATGATTCCAGGCACCGATGTCTGTCAAAACACAGTACCGTCCATTAAGTACTTTTCTCGGCAAGAAAAGCTCACACTCACTGGCCTGTTTGCTCTTGTGCAGAAGGGGTGACCCATGGAATTTTTTTCTTTATATCCATTACCAACTGACAAAGAATGATACTAAAGTGTTATTTCATGATTCCATGCAACCATCTTCCCCAAAACACAGTACCGTGCATTTCGTGCTTTTCTATGCGAGAAAAGCAGGTTTTGGTCATATGCCTGTTTGCTCTTGTTCAGAAGCAGGGACCCATGAACTTTTCGCTTCATATATATTGTCAACTGACCAAGAATGAAATGAAAGCGTTATTTTATGATTCCAGGCACCGATGTCTATCAAAACACAATACCGTCCATTAAGTGCTTTTCTTGGCGAGATATAAAAACACATGACCGTCAATTAAGTGCTTTTCTCGGCGAGAAAAGCTCACACACACAGGCTTGTTTGAACTTGTGCAGAAGGGGTGACCCATGGAATTTTTGCTTTATATCCATTATCAACTGACCAACAATGATATAAATGTGTTATTTTTATGATTCCAGGCACCCATGCCCCCCAAAACACAGTACCGTGCATTTCATGCTTTTCTCTGCGAGAAAAGCACGTTTTGGTCATATGCCTGTTTGCTCTTGTGCAGAAGCGGGGACCCATGAACTTTTTGCTCCATATGCATTGTCAACTGACCAAGAATGATATGAAAGTGTTATTTTATGATTCCAGGCACCGATGTCCCCAAAACACAGTACCGTCCATTAAGTGCTTTTCTCGGCGAGAAAAAGCACATGACACTCACCGCCTGTTTGAACTTGTGCAGAAGGGGTGACCCATGGAATTTTTGCTCTATATCCATTATCAACTGACCAACAATGATATAAAAGTGTTATTTTTATGATTCCAGGCACCCATGTCCCCCAAAACACAGTACCGTGCATTTCGTGCTTTTCTCTGCGAGAAAAGCAGGTTTTGGTCATATGCCTGTTTGCTCTTGTGCAGAAGCAGGGACCCATGAACTTTTTCGCTTCATATATATTGTCAACTGACCAAGAATGATATGAAAGTGTTATTTTATGATTCCAGGCACCGATGTCTATCAAAACACAGTACCGTCCATTAAGTGCTTTTCTCGGCGAGAAAAGCTGACACTCACCGGCCTGTTTGAACTTGTGCAGAAGGGGTGACCCATGGAAATTTTGTTTTATATCCATTATCAACTGACCAACAATGATATAAAAGTGTTATTTTTATGATTCCAGGCACGCATGTCCCCCAAAACACAGTACCGTGCATTTCGTGCTTTTCTCTGCGAGAAAAGCAGCTTTTGGTCATATGCCTGTTTGCACTTGTGCAGAAGCGAGGATCCATGAACTTTTTCCTCCATATCCATTATCAACTGACCAACAATGATATAAAAGTGTTATTTCATGATTCCAGGAACCCATGTCCCCCAAAACACAGTACCGTTTATTAAGTGCTTTTCTTGGCGAGAAAAGCAGGTTTTGGTCATATGCCTGTTTGCTCTTGTGCAGAAGCGGGGACCCATGAACTTTTTGCTCCATATGCATTGTCAACTGACCAAGAATGATATTAAAGTGTTATTTTATGATTCCAGGCACCGATGTCTATCAAAACACAGTACCGTCCATTAAGTGCTTTTCTCAGCAAGAAAAGCAGGTTTTGGTCATATGCCTGTTTGCTCTTGTGCAGAAGCGGGGACCCATGAACTTTTTGCTCCATATGCATTGTCAACTGACCAAGAATGATATTAAAGTGTTATTTTATGATTCCCGGCACCTATGTCTATCAAAACACAGTACCGTCTATTAAGTGTTTTTCTCTGCGAGAAAAGGTCACACTCACTGGCCTGTTTGCTCTTGTGCAGAAGGGGTGACCCATGGAATTTTTTTTTTTTTTATATCCATTAACCAACTGACAAAGAATGATATTAAAGTGTTATTTTATGATTCCAGGCACCGATGTCTTTCAAAACACAGTACCATGCATTAACTGCTTTTCTCGGCGAGATATGAAAACACATGACTGTTCATTAACTGCTTTTCTCGGCGAGAAAAGCTCACACTCACCGGCCTGTTTGAACTTGTGCAGAAGGGGTGACCCATGGAATTCTTGCTTCATATCCATTATCAAGTGACCAACAATTATATAAAAGTGTTATTTTTATGATTCCAGGCACACATGTCCCCAAAACACAGTACCGTGCATTTAGTGCTTTTCTCGGCGAAAAAGCAGGTTTTGGTCATATGCCTGTTTGCTCTTGTGCAGAAGCGGGGACCCATGAACTTTTTGCTTCATATATATTGTCAACTGACCAAGAATGATATGAAAGTGTTATTTTATGATTCCAGGCACCGATGTCTATCAAAACACAGTACCGTCCATTAAGTGCTTTTCTCGGCGAGAAAAGCTCACACTCACCGGCCTGTTTGAACTTGTGCAGAAGGGGTGACCCATGGAATTTTTGCTTTATATCCATTATCAACTGACCAACAATGATATAAAAGTGTTATTTTTATGATTCCAGGCACCCATGTCCCCCAAAACACAGTACCGTGCATTTAGTGCTTTTCTCGGCGAGAAAAGCAGCTTTTGGTCATATGCCTGTTTGCTCTTGTGCAGAAGCGGGGACCCATGAACTTTTTGCTCCATATGCATTGTCAACTGACCAAGAATGATATAAAAGTGTTATTTCATGATTCCAGGCACCCATGTCCCCCAAAACACAGTACCGTTCATTAAGTGCTTTTCTTGGCGATTAAAAAAAGCAGGTTTTGGTCATATGCCTGTTTGCTCTTGTGCAGAAGCGGGGACCCATGAACTTTTTGCTCCATATGCATTGTCAACTGACCAAGAATGATATTAAAGTGTTATTTTATGATTCCAGGCACCGATGTCTATCAAAACACAGTACCGTCCATTAAGTGCTTTTCTCGGCAGAAAAAGCTCACACTCACTGGCCTGTTTGAACTTGTGCAGAAGGGGTGACCCATGGAATTTTTTTTTTATATCCATTATCAACTGACAAAGAATGATATAAAAGTGTTATTTCATGATTCCAGGCACCCATGTCCCCAAAAACACAGTACCGTGCATTTCATGATTTTCTCGGGAGAAAAAGCAGGTTTTGGTCATATGCCTGTTTGCTCTTGTGCAGAAGCGGGGACCTATGAACTTTTCGCTTCCTATATATTGTCAACTGACCAACAATGATATTAAAGTGTTATTTTATGATTCCAGGCACCGATGTCTATCAAAACACAGAACCGTCCATTAAGTGCTTTTCTCGGCGGGAAAAGCTGACAGTCACCGGCCTGTTTGAACTTGTGCAGAAGGGGTGACCCATGGAATTTTTTGCTTTATATCCATTATCAACTGACCAACAATGATATAAAAGTGTTATTTTATGATTCCAAAAACACAGTACTGTGCATTTCATGATTTTCTCTGCGAGAAAAGCACGTTTTGGTCATATGCCTGTTTGCTCTTGTGCAGAAGCGGGGACCCATGAATGATATGAAAGTGTTATTTTATGATTCCAGGCACCGATCTCTATCAAAACACAGTACTGTGCTGTAATGGTAAATATACTATGAGTGCATGTGTACCTGTGAACTTTTTACCTCTACTGTCCAGACAATGGCCTGAGGGTCACGATGACCTGAGGATGTCTGAAAAATATATTTTAATCCTGTAAGGAGTTTCCTGTTTTCTGCTGTTCTGTAAGGGATTTTCCAAAGGGTTTCCTGCTTTTGAGCTCCCATATGTGGGGATACATGTCTCTAGTCACGTATGCCTTTTGTAATACACACTCATGTATTTAGAAAAGTATAAAAACCATGTTCTTTATTTCTCTGTATGCCACTCTGTAGGTCAGCACACGTGCGGGGCTGCTGAGTGACATCCTGTGTTGCAACCAGTAAAGACTTTTGAGCTTGACTCGGACTCTAAGAATCTTTGTTCCTGACAGCTTCAACTTTACTTTGTGTAGAAAAGAACCCGGTGGAAACAGAATCCTGGCAGAATAGAAAAGTTTCCACGACAATTTGGTGTCAGAAGTGTGATCGTTCGAGAGTCCGTCTGGACCGACGGACGTCGGGGACATTCTCCTGAAGTGACGACTTCATCCTCTAGATTAAGAGAAGAGAGGACCGACGTCCTGAGGCCGATTGACTGACTCCGAGACGATCTACACATCTTAAATTGGTGAGAAGTTTTATTTCCTTGATAAAAGTTGAAAAGACACACAAAGTTAGACGGAATGAAGTTCTAATTCTGTATTCTTGAGTCCATAGTGAAGTATTGGTTATTGGCGCCTTATTAAAAAAAAAAAAAAAAAAAGTGGTTTCATAGGGTTTGAACCACTATAAGGGAAAAGTGGACTCATAGGGTTTGAGCCACTATAAAAAAAAGTGGTTTCATAGGGTTTGAACCACTATAAGGGAAAAGTGGACTCATAGGGTTTGAGCCACTATAAAAAAAAGTGGTTTCATAGGGTTTGAGCCACTATTAAAAAAAAAAAAAAAAAAGGTTTCACAGGGTAATGAACCACTACGAGGGTAAAAACGTGGCTACACGAGGGTTTTGAGCCACTAAAGAGGTGTTTCTGTCATAGAGATACGTGTTTGTTCGTTTGTCTGTCTGTTTGTTCATTTATTTGATCCATTTGTTTGGTTAAAAAAATAAAATAAAAATTGATTAATTAATTAATTAATTAATAGATAAATAAATAAATATAATAAAACATTATACATATATATTAAAAATATTAATA
>JAFBJZ010000342.1:0-24247 GCA_016785225.1 Psettodes erumei | reverse complement strand
GCCTCTGTTCAACAGATATTTATGGGTTTGTGATTTCGTGAAGTATAGGACTCTTTACCTGCAGTCACAGACAGACAACGTGCGCCCCTCACCCCGACTTCCCTCACGATTTTCCCCATAGCGGCCTGTTTGCCACAGACACCCGACGCCGCCGGCCTTCACACGAGATGTTTTACTACTCGGGAGCCCTCGAATCGCCTTGCCTTGAAAAAACACCTCAACATCTCCGCATCTGTTTACGGTTTTGTGATTTAATGAAGTATAGGACACCCAAATGCACTGTTTACCTACATAACAGTCTCTTTGGGGCAGACATTGGACACCGGCATCCTTCACACGAGATGTTTTACAACGTGTGTATGGATCGCAGTGCCCTCAAAAGACCTGAAGAATGCTAAAGGTTCCCAAAGGTCGACGGCGAGACTCCGGTCACACGCTCGCACACGGCTATAGATTCAGCCAGGCAGGACAAACACAGATAGATAGACATAGATATCAAACTGTCATTAAAAAAAACACGGAATTGGTCCTAAACTAACGATAACGTCAATATTTATAAGGGGAGTGGTTAAGCGATGATTCTACCCATCTCATTCGATGATGATGACGCCTACGATAACGCCTGGCGAAAATATGAATATTTATGAGGGGAGGGTTCTACCATGATTCTCGGCATCTCATTGGATGATGATTGCGTCAGACCTGTCAAAATAGGGGTCAAACTGAGTTTGACGAAAGGTGTACCCTATTCTCTGGGTGCTGCACACTTTTATATCATTTGCACTAGAAGTCCCAGAGAGGGGCCATTTGGCCTTTTACCTAGAAAACCCACAAGAGGGCCAATTGGCCCCAAGTCCCCCTGTGGACACTCATTTTGTTATGGAAATGTGGCTGTTAGTGGCACACGGCCGGAGCCACTTGAACCTTTGTGGGGAGGGGACACACCCTTACAGCTCAGGAGGTTCTTTTGAGAGCAAGCTTTAGTTGTGAGATGGATAAATACCTCAGTGAACATAGCCATAAAGACTTAAACTGGATTATGAGCTGTATGCAGTGGAAAGGATCAACAGGAAGGAAGGGATCAACACACTGACATTTATTGTTAAAAAAACAAAACAAAACATATTTACAAAGAATGAAAAAGCAACTTTTTTTCCCAGTTTTGTGCTGTGGAGGGTTGTTGCAGAAGTAATTGTTATTTTTGTGTGCTAAAAATAGTAAAAAAAAAAAAAAAAAAAAGAAACCCAAGCATATTTACAAAGAATGAAAAACCATGCATTATGAGTGAAATACATTTGAGCAGTCACTCACAATCCTGGCACTGCCATTGCTCCTTTCGGCATTTCCCACATGTATATCGGTAGCAGTCAACACAGCGCACAGTTGCATGATTGTCCTTACATTTAATTTTAGCCTGACACTTGGCTCTTTTTCCTAGTTGTGGTGTGGAGGGTTGTTGCCGAAATAATTGTTCCTTTTGGGCCTTTTTCATACCCACGTGGGTTTGAGCCAACTCTCTTGCAAGCTCCAGCAGGAAATCCACCCGTCTCTCCTGCCTCCCGGTGCATAATTGATAGAGCACGTGTGCATTCAGTGCTGCCATATCTATCATGTTATAGAACACTGCTACTGGCCAGCGCCGTGTTCCTGCGCGGACAGTGTACTCTCGCACCATCTGGTCCATGACATCGACGCCGCACTTTGTTGTGTTGTAGAGTGTGATGGTGTTTGGCTTCTTTTTGGTGGTATCCTGTGTCTGAATCATGCTGTGCATGCTGCTGAGAACATATACAGTCTTCTTCCGCTTGGGCGCATACACCGTCAGTGTGGCACCAGTGGTTGAAAATACTTGGGTGGTAAATTCATTGCGGTGCATCTGTCTAGTTGACAGTGGAATTTCTTGGCGAATCTTGTTGACTGTGCCAAGGATGGTTGTATTCCGGCTAAGTAGTCGTTTTGCAAGTGACAGTGATGTAAAGAAATTGTCCGTGGTAACATTTCTGCCCTTGTCCAGGAATGGTTCCATCAGCCTCATGACTACACTCTCAGACACTCTCTCCCCACGAGGCCGAGTGGGGTCCTTGCCAAGATATGGGAGGATGTTGCAGACGTATTTGGTTTTCAAGTCACACGCCACCCAAAACTTGATCCCAAACTTGTCTGGTTTAGATGCAATGTACTGTAGGAAACAGCAGCGAGTCTTGGACGGGAAAAGTTGTTCGTCGATGGTGATGTGTCGACCAGGGATGTAGGATGTGATGCAGTTGGTGACAAACAATCCCCATATGTTCGAAATTGCAGCAAACTTATCGGTCTGTGCTCGCTCGCTGCGGGTGTCTCTGTCATCAAAGCGCAGGTGATGCATGATATTTTGGAAACGCCCTCGGGACATGGTTTCGATGATCTGTGGGCTTCCCAGGTTTTTCGACCAGCAGTCACGCAGCGATGGCACCCTGATGATTCCCCGCATGATGGTGATGGAAATAAATGCCATTAGTTCAGGGAGGCCCATGAACCAATCCACATGCTCCGTTTGCTTTGCATGTTGAACTGTACAGTCTCGAATGATACCAAGCATGTCCAGAGTGATTAAACACAGGAAGCTCTGAAGACGACTTGTGATTGACCTCCTGGCCTTAGCTGTTGGATCTCCATCTGCGTTGTATGGCGATGGCGGGGTGAAATGTGGACCCGTTCCCACCTGTTCTTCATGCCATACTGTGCCGTCTTTTCGTAGTCTCTGTCACATCAGTCCCCAGCCGAGCTCTCTTTTTTGGTTGGGGAGCAGTCTCCTCATCTGTAGTGTGAAAAAATGTAATTATGAGCAATGGGAAAGTCAAATGATATCACAAATGCAAGCATAGAAGCTAATAATAATAATCCCAGAACATCTCAAATAGGTTGGCTAAGGTGCAGACACCTGAGGAAAGGTAGAATCAAGCAAAACTGACGGCAGTCCGCACTCAGAAACAAAATGGAGGCTCTATTCACATGGTGCTATATTTTCCAAATTCCTCACTGAAATGAAATGTAAAATAGGAAATAATATGAAATGAAATCTTACCTGAAGACGACTGAGACAGCTCGAGTCTGAATCCAACCGGAGGTTGATGTCTTCTCCATCCGAGTCGCAAGGGTTTGCTCCATCCAGGATCATTTCCAATGCCTGTTGAGTGTTGATTCTCTGCATCTTCGTTCCTTGGAGAGGAGCTTCTTTCACCACAAAATTCTTGAGGGAACTGAAGCTATAGGCCATGTGCACTGAGGTATTTATCCATCAAACAATTGTCTGGTTGCAGTCACATGAGTCGTTATGGTCAGATGGGACATTCACATGTTCACATTTTAGAATAGAATGTGTTTTTATTCCTCATTCTCACATTCACACAGAAGTAGCCATCATGACTTCACCACTGTAAGGTGTGACCCCTCACCCCACACACTGCCACTAACAGCCTCATTACCATAACAAAATGAGTGATTAGTGTATTCGGGAAAAGTGGTCGGGCCAAATGGCCCCTATGTGGGTCTTCTAGGTAGACAGAAAATGCTGGGACTTCTAGTGTTTCTGCACAAGTTCAAACAGGTCGGTGAGTGTGAGCTTTTCTCGCCGAGAAAAGCACTTAATGGACGGTACTGTGTTTTGATAGACATCGGTGCCTGGAATCCTAAAATAAAACTTTAATATCATTCTTGGTCAGTTGACAATGCATATGGAGCAAAAAGTTGATGGGTCCCCGCTTCTGAACAAGAGCAAACAGGCATATGACCAAAACCTACTTTTCTCGCAGAGAAAAGCACGAAATGCACGGTACTGTGTTTTGGCGGACATGGGTGCCTGGAATCATAAAAATAACACTTTTATAACATTGTTGGTCAGTTGATAATGGATATAAAGCAAACATTCCATGGGTCACCCCTTCTGCCAAGTTCAAACAGGCCGGTGAGTGTCAGCTATTCTCGCCGAGAAAAGCACTTACTGGACGGTACTGTGTTTTGATAGACATCGGTGCCTGGAATCATAAAATAACACTTTAATATCATTCTTGGTCAGTTGACAATGCATATGGAGCAAAAAGTTCATGGGTCCCTGCTTCTGGACAAGCGCAAACAGGCCAGTGACTGTGAGATTTTTTCGCCGAGAAAAGCACTTAATGGACGGTCATGTGTTTTTATATCTCACCGAGAAAAGCACCTAATGCACGGTACTGTGTTTTGATAGACATCGGTGCCTGGAATCATAAAATAACACTTTCATATTATTCTTGGTCAGTTGACAATATATATGAAGCGAAAAGTTCATGAGTCCCCGCTTCTGCACAAGAGCAAACAGGCATATGACCAAAACCTGCTTTTCTCGCAGAGAAAAGCACGAAATGCACGGTACTCTGTTTTGGGGGAGATGGTTGCATGGAATCATGAAATAACACTTTAGTATCATTTTTTTGTCAGTTGGTAATGGATATAAAGAAATAAAATTCCATGGGTCACCCCTTCTGCACAAGAGCAAACAGGCCAGTGAGTGTGTGTTTTTCTCGCCGAGAAAAGCACTTAATGGACGGTACTGTGTTTTGGGGGACATGGGTGCCTGGAATCATGAAATAATACTTTCATATCATTCTAGTCAGTTGACAATATATATGGAGCCAAGAGTTCATGGGTCCACGCTTCTGCACAAGAGCAAACAGGTATATGACCAAAAGCACTTAATGAATGTTACTGTGTTTTGGGGGACATGGGTGCCTGGAATCATGAAATAACACTTTTATATCATTGTTGGTCAGTTGACAATGCATATGGAGCAAAAGGTTCATGGATCCACGCTTCTGCACAAGAGCAAACAGGCATATGACCAAAACCTGCTTTTCTCCCCGAGAAAAGCACTCAATGCACGGTACTGTGTTTTGGGGGAGATGGTTGCATGGGATCATGAAATGACACTTTAGTATCATTCTTTGTCAGTTGATAATGGATATAAAGCAAAAATTCCATGGGTCACCCCTTCTGCACAAGAGCAAACAGGCCAGTGAGTGTGAGATTTTCTCGCCGAGAAAAGCACTAAATGGACGGTCATGTGTTTATATATATCTCGCAGAGAAAAGTACGTAATGCACGGTACTGTGTTTTGATAGACATCGGTGTCTGGAATCATAAAATAACACTTTAATATCATTCTTGATCAGTTGACAATGCATATGGAGCAAAAAGTTGATGAGTCCCCGCTTCTGCACAAGAGCAAACAGGCATATGACCAAAACCTGCTTTTCTCGCGGAGAAAAGCACTTAATGAACGGTACTGTGTTTTGGGGGACATGGGTGCCTGGAATCATGAAATAACACTTTTATATCATTGTTGGTCAGTTGACAATGCATATGGAGCAAAAAGTTCATGGATCCACGCTTCTGCACAAGAGCAAACAAGCATATGACCAAAAGCTGCTTTTCTCGCCGAGAAAAGCACTAAATGCACGGTACTGTGGTTTGGGGGACATGGGTGCCTGGAATCATAAAAATAACACTTTTATATCATTGTTGGTCAGTTGATAATCGATATAAAGCAAAAATTCCATGGGTCACCCCTTCTGCACAAGTTCAAACAGGCCGGTGAGTGTCAGCTTTTCTCGCCGAGAAAAGCACTTCATGGACGGTCCTGTGTTTTGATAGACATCGGTGCCTGGAATCATAAAATAACACTTTTATATCATTGTTGGTCAGTTGACAATGCATATGGAGCAAAAAGTTCATGGATCCACGCTTCTGCACAAGAGCAAACAGGCATATGACCAAAAGTTGCTTTTCTCGCCGAGAAAAACACTAAATGCACGCTACTGTGTTTGGGGCAGACATGGGTGCATGGAATCATGAAATAATACTTTAGTATCATTCTTTGTCAGTTGATAATGGATATGAACCAAAAAATTCCATGGGTCACCCCTTCTGTACAAGTTCAAACAGGCCGGTGAGTGTGAGCTTTTCTCGCCGAGAAAAGCACTTAATGGACGGTCATGTGTTTTTATATCTCGCCGAGAAAAGCACCTAATGGACGCTACTGTGTTTTAATAGACATCGGTGCCTGGAATCATAAAATAACACTTTAATATCATTGTTGGTCAGTTGACAATGCATATGGAGCAAAAAGTTGATGGGTCCCCGCTTCTGCACAAGAGCAAACAGGCATATGACCAAAACCTGCTTTTCTCGCCGAGAAAAGCACTTAATGAACGGTACTGTGTTTTGGGGGACATGGGTGCCTGGAATCATGAAATAACACTTTTATATCATTGTTGGTCAGTTGACAATGCATATGGAGCAAAAAGTTCATGTATCCACGCTTCTGCACAAGAGCAAACAGGCATATGACCAAAAGCTGCTTTTCTCGCCGAGAAAAGCACTAAATGTACGGTACTGTGTTGGGGGGGACATGGGTGCATGGAATCATGAAATAACACTTTAGTACCATTCTTTGTCAGTTGATAATGGATATAAACCAAAAAATTCCATGGGTCCCCGCTTCTGTACAAGTTCAAACAGGCCGGTGGGTGTGAGCTTTTTTAGCCGAGAAGAACACTTAATGGATGGTCATGTGTTTTTATATCTCGCCGAGAAAAGCACTTAATGCACGGTACTGTGTTTTGGGGGACATGGGTGCATGGAATCATAAAATAACACTTTTATATCATTGTTGTTCAGTTGATAATGGATATAAAGCAAAAATTCCATGGGTCACCCTTTCTGCACAAGTTCAAACAGGCCGGTGAGTGTGACCTTTTCTCGCCGAGAAAAGCACTAAATAGACGGTCATGTGTTTATATATATCTCGCCGAGGAAAGCACGCAATGCACGGTACTGCGTTTTGATAGACATCGGTGTCTGGAATCATAAAATAACACTTTAATATCATTCTTGATCAGTTGACAATGCATATGGAGCAAAAAGTTGATGAGTCCCCGCTTCTGCACAAGCGCAAACAGGCATATGACCAAAAGTTGCTTTTCTCGCCGAGAAAAACACTAAATGCACGGTACTGTGTTTGGGGTAGGCATGGGTGCATGGAATCATGAAATAACACTTTAGTATCATTCTTTGTCAGTTGATAATGGATATAAACCAAAAAATCCCATGGGTCACCCCTTCTGCACAAGTTCAAACAGGCCGGTGAGTGTCAGCTTTTCTCGCCGAGAAAAGCACTTAATGGACAGTACTGTGTTTTCATAGACATCGGTGCCTGGAATCATAAAATAACACTTTCATATCATTCTTGGTCAGTTGACAATATATATGGAGCCAAGAGTTCATGGGTCCCCGCTTCTGCACAAGAGCAAACAGGTATATGACCAAAAGTACTTAATGAACGGTACTGTGTTTTGATAGACATCGGTGCCTGGAATCTTAAAATAACACTTTCATATTATTCTTGGTCAGTTGACAATATACATGGAGCGAAAAGTTCATGGGTCCCTGCATCTGCACAAGAGCAAACAGGCATATGACCAAAACCTGCTTTTCTCGCCGAGAAAAGCACTTAATGCACGGTACTGTGTTTTGGGGGAGATGGTTGCATGGAATCATGAAATTACACTTTAGTATCAGTCTTTGTCAGTTGATAATGGATATGAAGCAAAAAATTCCATGGGTCACCCCTTCTCCACAAGAGCAAACAAGCCAGTGAGTGTGAGATTTTCTCGCCGAGAAAAGCACTAAATGGACGGTCATGTGTTTATATATTTCTCGCCGAAAAAAGCACGTAATGCACGCTATTGTGTTTTGGGGGACATGGGTGCCTGGAATCATAAAATAACACTTTAATATCATTCTTGGTCACTTGACAATATACATGGAGTGAAAAGTTCATGGGTCCCCGCTTCTGCACAAGAGCAAACAGGCATATCACCAAAAGCTGCTTTTCTCGCAGAGAAAAGCACGAAATGGACGGTACTGTGTTTTGGGGGATATGGGTGCCTGGAATCATAAAATAACACCTTCATATCATTCTAGGTCAGTTGACAATGCATATGGAGCGAAAAGTTCATGCGTTCCCGCTTCTGGACAAGTGCAAACAGGCCAGTGACTGTGAGATTTTCTCGCCGAGAAAAGCACTTAATGGACAGTCATGTGTTTGTATATCTCGCCGAGAAAAGCACGTGATGCACGGTACTGTGTTTTGATAGACATCAGTGTCTGGAATCATAAAATAACACTTTAATATCATTCTTCATCAGTTGACAATGCATATGGAGCAAAAAGTTGATGAGTCCCCGCTTCTGCACAAGAGCAAACGGGCATATGACCAAAACCTGCTGTTCTCGCCGAGAAAAGCACTTAATGAACGGTACTGTGTTTTGGGGGACATGGGTGCCTGGAATCATGAAATAACACTTTTATATCATTGTTGGTCAGTTGACAATGCATATGGAGCAAAATGTTCATGGATCCACGCTCCTGCACAAGAGCAAACAGGCATATGACCAAAAGTTGCTTTTCTCGCCGAGAAAAACACTAAGAGCACGGTACTGTGTTTGGGGCAGACATGGGTGCATGGAGTCATGAAATAACACTTTAGTATCATTCTTTGTCAGTTGATAATGGATATAAACCAAAAAATTCCATGTGTCACCCCTTCTGTACAAGTTCAAACAGGCCGGTGAGTGTGAGCTTTTCTCGCCGAGAAAAGCACTTATTGGAAGGTCATGTGTTTTTATATATCGCCGAGAAAAGCACTTAAAGCACGGTACTGTGTTTTGGGGGACATGGGTGCCTGGAATCCTAAAATAACACTTTAATATCATTCTTGGTCAGTTGACAGTGCATATGGAGCAAAAAGTTCATGGGTCCCCGCTTCTGCAAAAGAGCAAACAGGCATATGACCAAAACCTGCTTTTCTCGCCGAGAAAAGCACTTAATGGACGGTACTGTGTTTTGGGGGACATGGGTGTCTGCAATCATAAAAATAACACTTTCATATCATTCTTGGTCAGTTGACAATGCACATGGAGCAAAAAGTTCATGGGTCCCCGCTTCTGGACAAGAGCAAACAGGCCAGTGAATGTGAGATTTTCTCACCGAGAAAAACACCTAATGGACGCTACTGTGTTTTGATAGACATCGGTGCCTGGAATCATAAAATAACACTTTCATATCATTATTGGTCAGTTGATAATGGATATAAAGCAAAAATTCCATAGGTCACCCCTACTGCACAAGTTCAAACAGGCCGGTGAGTGTGAGCTTTTCTCGCCGAGAAAAGCACTTAATGGACGGTACCGTGTTTTGATAGACATAGGTGCCTGGAATCATAAAATAACACTTTCATATCATTCTTGGTCAGTTGACAAGGCATATGGAGCAAAAAGTTGATGGGTCCCCGCTTCTGCATCAGAGCAAACAGGCATATGACCAAAACCTGCTTTTCTCTCCGAGAAAAGCACTTAATGAACGGTACTGTGTTTTGGGGGACATGGGTGCCTGGAATCATGAAATAACACTTTTATATCATTGTTGGTCAGTTGACAATGCATATGGAGCAAAAAGTTCATGGATCCACGCTTCTGCACAAGAGCAAACAGGCATATGACCAAAACCGGCTTTTCTCGCCGAGAAAAGCCCTTAATGAATGGTACTGTGTTTTGGGGGACATGGGTGCCTGGAATCATGAAATACCACTTTTATATCATTCTTGATCAATTGACAATGCATATGGAGCAAAAAGTTGATGGGTCCCCGCTTCTCGACAAGAGCAAACAGGCCAGTGACTGTGAGCTTTTCTCGCCGAGAAAAGCACTTAATGGACGGTACTGTGTTTTGATAGACATCGGTGCCTGGAATCATAAAATAACACTTTCATATCATTCTTGGTCAGTTGACAATATATATGGAGCGAAAAGTTCATGGGTCCCCGCTTCTGCACAAGAGCAAACAGGCATATTATTAAAAACCTGCTTTTCTCCCGAGAAAAGCACTAAATGCACGGTACTGTGTTTTGGGGACATGGTTGCATGGAATCATGAAATAACACTTTACTATCATTCATTGTCAGTTGATAATGGATATAAAGCAAAAAATTCCATGGGTCACCCCTTCTGCACAAGAGCAAACAGGCCAGTGAGTGTGAGCTTTTCTCGCCGAGAAAAGCACTTAATGAACGGTACTGTGTTTTGATAGACATCGGTTCCTGGAATCATAAAATAACACTTTAATATCATTCTTGGTCAGTTGATAATGGATATAAAGCAAAAAGTCCATGGGTCACCCCTTCTGCACAAGTTCAAACAGGCCGTTGAGAGTGTCAGCTTTTCTCGCCGAGAAAAGCACTTAATGGACGGTACTGTGTTTTGATAGTCATCGGTGCCTGGAATCATAAAATAACACTTTCTTATCATTCTTGGTCAGTTGACAATATACATGGAGCGAAAAGTTCATGGGTCCCCGCTTCTGCACAAGTGCAAACAGGCATATGACCAAAAGCTGCTTTTCTCGCCGAGAAAAGCACTAAATGCATGGTACAGTGTTTGGGGGGGACATGGGTGCATGGAATCATGAAATAACACTTTAGTATCATTCTTTGTCAGTTGATAATATATATGGAGCCAAGAGTTCATGGGTCCACGCTTCTGCACAAGAGCAAACAGGTATATGACCAAAAGCACTTAATGAACGGTACTGTGTTTTGGGGGACATGGGTGCCTGGAATCATGAAATAACACTTTTATATCATTGTTGGCCAGTTGACAATGCATATGGAGCAAGAAGTTCATGGATCCACGCTTCTGCACAAGAGCAAACAGGCATATGACCAAAACCTGCTTTTCTCGCCGAGAAAAGCACTTAATTAACGGTACTGTGTTTTGGGGGAAATGGGTGCCTGGAATCATGAAATAACACCTTTATATCATTGGTGGTCAGTTGACAATGCATATGGAGCAAAAAGTTCATGGATCCACACTTCTGCACAAGAGCAAACAGGCATATGACCAAAACCTGCTTTTCTTGCAGAGAAAAGCACGAAATGTACGGTACTGTGTTTTGGGGGACATGGGTGCATGGAATCATAAAAATAACACTTTTATATCATTGTTGGTCAGTTGATAATGGATATAAAGCAAAAATTCCATGGGTCACCCCTTCTGCACAAGTTCAAACAGGCCGGTGAGTGTGAGCTTTTCTCGCCGAGAAAAGCACTTAATGGACGGTACTGTGTTTTGATAGACATCGGTGCCTGGAATCATAAAATAACACTTTCATATCATTCTTGGTCAGTTGACAATGCATATGGAGCAAAAAGTTCATGGATCCACGCTTCTGCACAAGAGCAAACAGGCATATGACCATAACCTGCTTGTCTCGCCGAGAAAAGCACTTAATGAACGGTACTGTGTTTTGGGGGACATGTATGCCTGGAATCATAAAATAACACTTTAATATCATTTGTGGTCAGTTGACAATGCATATGGAGCAAAAAGTTCATGGGTCCCCACTTCTGGACAAGAGCAAACAGGCCAGTGACTGTGAGATTTTCTCACAGAGAAAAGCACTTAATGGACGGTCATGTGTTCTTATATCTCGCCGAGAAAAGCACTAAATGCACGGTACTGTGTTTTGGGGGACATGGGTGCCTGGAATCATAAAAATAACACTTTTATATCATTGTTGGTCAGTTGATAATGGATATAAAGCAAAAATTCCATGGGTCACCCTTCTGCACAAGTTCAAACAGGCGGTAGAGTGTGAGCTTTTCTCGCCGAGAAAAGCACTTAATGGACGGCACTGTGTTTTGATAGACATCGGTGCCTGGAATCATAAAATAACACTTTCATATCATTCTTGGTCAGTTGACAATGTACATGGAGCGAAAAGTTCATGGGTCCCCGCTTCTGCACAAGAGCAAACAGGCATATGACCAAAACCTGCTTTTCTCGCTGAGAAAAGCACGAAATGCATGGTACTGTGTTTTGGTGGACATTGGTGCATGGAATCATGAAAATAACACTTTTATATCATTGTTGGTCAGTTGATAATGGATATAAAGCAGAAATTCTAGGGGTCACCCCTTGTGCACAAGTTCAAACAGGCCGGTGAGTGTGAGCTTTTCTCGCCCAGAAAAGCACTTAATGGACGGTACTGTGTTTTGGGGGACATGGGTGCCTGGAATCATGAAATAACACTTTTATATCATTGTTGGTCAGTTGACAATGCATATGGAGGAAAAAGTTCATGGATCCACGCTTCTGCACAAGAGCAAACGGGCATATGACCAAAACCTGCTTTTCTCGCCGAGAAAAGCACTAAATGCACGGCACTGTGTTTTGGGGGACATGGGTGCCTGGAATCATAAAAATAACACTTTTAGAACATTGTTGGTCAGTTGATAATGGATATAAAGCAAAAATTCCATGGGTCATCCCTTCTGCACAAGTTCAAACAGGCCGGTGAGTGTCACTTTTTCTCGCCGAGAAAAGCACTTAATGGACTGTACTGTGTTTTGAAAGACATCGGTGCCTGGAATCATAAAATAACACTTTCATATCATTGTTGGTCAGTTGACAATGCATATGGAGCAAAAAGTTCATGGATCCACGCTTCTGCACAAGAGCAAACAGGCATATGACCAAAACCTGCCTTTCTCGCCGAGAAAAGCACTTAATGATCGCTACTGTGTTTTGGGTGACATGGGTCCCTGGAATCATGAAATAACACTTTTATATCATTGTTGGTCAGTTGACAATGCACATGGAGCAAAAATTCCATGGATCCACGCTTCTGCACAAGAGCAAACAGGCATATGACCAAAACCGGCTTTTCTCGCCGAGAAAAGCCCTTAATGAATGGTACTGTGTTTTGGGGGACATGGGTGCCTGGAATCATGAAATACCACTTTTATATCATTCTTGATCAATTGACAATGCATATGGAGCAAAAAGTTGATGGGTCCCCGCTTCTCGAC
The DNA here is from genome assembly GCA_016785225.1 of Psettodes erumei. NCBI lineage: Eukaryota > Metazoa > Chordata > Actinopteri > Pleuronectiformes > Psettodidae > Psettodes > Psettodes erumei. Next base: position 11,310 of record JAFBJZ010000342.1, on the reverse strand, counting down.
AAGAGCAAACAGGCCAGTGACTGTGAGCTTTTCTCGCCGAGAAAAGCACTTAATGGACGGTACTGTGTTTTGATAGACATCGGTGCCTGGAATCATAAAATAACACTATCATATCATTCTTGGTCAGTTGACAATATATATGGAGCGAAAGGTTCATGGGTCCCCGCTTCTGCACAAGAGCAAACAGGCATATTACCAAAACCTGCTTTTCTCCCCGAGAAAAGCACTAAATGCACGGTACTGTGTTTTGGGGGACATGGTTGCATGGAATCATGAAATAACACTTTACTATCATTCATTGTCAGTTGATAATGGATATAAAGCAAAAAATTCCAAGGGTCACCCCTTCTGCACAAGAGCAAACAGGCCAGTGAGTGTGAGCTTTTCTCGCCGAGAAAAGCACTTAATGAACGGTACTGTGTTTTGATAGACATCGGTTCCTGGAATCATAAAATAACACTTTAATATCATTCTTGGTCAGTTGATAATGGATATAAAGCAAAAAGTCCATGGGTCACCCCTTCTGCACAAGTTCAAACAGGCCGGTTAGTGTCAGCTTTTCTCGCCGAGAAAAGCACTTAATGGACGGTACTGTGTTTTGATAGTCATCAGTGCCTGGAATCATAAAATAACACTTTCTTATCATTCTTGGTCAGTTGGCAATATACATGGAGCGAAAAGTTCATGGGTCCCCGCTTCTGCACCAGTGCAAACAGGCATATGACCAAAAGCTGCTTTTCTCGCCGAGAAAAGCACTAAATGCACGGTACAGTGTTTGGGGGGGACATGGGTGCATGGAATCATGAAATAACACTTTAGTATCATTCTTTGTCAGCTGATAATGGATATAAACCAAAAAATTCCATGGGTCACCCCTTCTGTACAAGTTCAAACATGCCGGTGAGTGTGAGCTTTTCTCGCCGAGAAAAGCACTTAACGGACGGTCATGTGTTTTTATATCTCGCTGAGAAAAGCACTTAATGCACGGTACTGTGTTTTGGGGGACATGGGTGCCTGGAATCATAATATAACACTTTAATATCATTCTTGGTCAGTTGACAGTGCATATGGAGCAAAAAGTTCATGGGTCCCCGCTTCTGCAAAAGAGCAAAGAGGAATATGACCAAAACCTGCTTTTCTCGCCGAGAAAAGCACTTCATACACGGTACTGTGCTTTGGGGGAGATGGTTGCATGGAATCATGAAATAACACTTTTATATCATTGTTGGTCAGTTGACAATGCATATGGAGCAAAAAGTTCATGGATCCACGCTTCTGCACAAAAGCAAACAGGTATATGACCAAAAGCTGCTTTTCTCGCCGAGAAAAGCACTAAATGCACGGTACTGTGTTTGGGGGGACATGGGTGCATGGAATCATGAAATAACACTTTAGTACCATTCTTTGTCAGTTGATAATGCATATAAACCAAAAAAGTCCATGGGTCACCCCTTCTGTACAAGTTCAAACAGGCCGGTGAGTGTCAGCTTTTCTCGCCGAGAAAAGCACTTAATGGACGGTACTGTGTTTTGATAGACATCGGTAACTGGAATCATAAAATAACACTTTAATATCATTCTTGGTCAGTTGACAGTGCATATGGAGCAAAAAGGTCATGGGTCCCTGCTTCTGCAAAAGAGCAAACAGGCATATGACCAAAACCTGCTTTTCTCCCCGAGAAAAGCACTTAATGCACGGTACTGTGTTTTGGGGGACATGGGTGTCTGGAATCATAAAAATAACACTTTTATATCATTGTTGGTCAGTTGATAATGGATATAAAGCAAAAATTCCATGGGTCACCCCTTCTGCACAAGTTCAAACAGGCCGGTGAGTGTGAGCTTTTCTCGCAGAGAAAAGCACTTAATGGACGGTACTGTGTTTTGATAGACATCAGTGCCTGGAATCATAAAATAACACTTTCATATCATTCTTGGTCAGTTGACAAGGCATATGGAGCCAAGAGTTCATGGGTCCCCGCTTCTGCACAAGAGCAAACAGGTATATGACCAAAAGCACTTAATGAACGGTACTGTGTTTTGATAGACATCGGTGCCTGGAATCATAAAATAACACTTTCATATCATTCTTGGTCAGTTGACAATATACATGGAGTGAAAAGTTCATGGGTCCCCGCATCTGCACAAGAGCAAACAGGCATATGACCAAAACCTGCTTTTCTCGCCGAGAAAAGCACTTAATGCACGGTACTGTGTTTTGGGGGAGATGGTTGCATGGAATCATGAAATGACACTTTAGTATCAGTCTTTGTCAGTTGATAATGGATATAAGCAAAAAATTCCATGGGTCACCCCTTCTCCACAAGAGCAAACAAGCCAGTGAGTGTGAGATTTTCTCGCCGAGAAAAGCACTAAATGGACGGTCATGTGTTTATATATATCTCGCAGAGAAAAGCACGTAATGCACGGTACTGTGTTTTGATAGACATCGGTGTCTGGAATCATAAAATAACACTTTAATATCATTCTTCATCAGTTGACAATGCATATGGAGCAAAAAGTTGATGAGTCCCCGCTTCTGCACAAGAGCAAACAGGCATATGACTAAAACCTGCTTTTCTCGCCGAGAAAAGCACTTAATGAACGGTACTGTGTTTTGGGGGACACGGGTGCCTGGAATCATGAAATAACACTTTTATTACATTGTTGGTCAGTTGACAATGCGTATGGAGCAAAAAGTTCATGGATCCACGCTTCTGCACAAGAGCAAACAGGCATATGACCAAAAGGTGCTTTTCTCGCCGAGAAAAGCACTAAATGCACGGTACTGTGTTTGGGGGACATGGGTGCATGGAATCATGAAATAACACTTTAGTACCATTCTTTGTCAGTTGATAATGGATATAAACCAAAAAATTACATGGGTCCCCGCTTCTGTACAAGTTCAAACAGGCCGGTGGGTGTGAGCTTTTCTAGCCGAGGAAAGCACTTAATGGACGGTCATGTGTTTTTATATCTCGCCGAGAAAAGCACTTAATGCACGGTACTGTGTTTTGGGGGACATGGGTGCCTGGAATCATAAAATAACACTTTTATATCATTCTTGATCAGTTGACAATGCATATGGAGCAAAAAGTTGATGAGTCCCCGCTTCTGCACAAGAGCAAACAGGCATATGACCAAAACCTGCTGTTCTCGCCGAGAAAAGCACTTAATGAACGGTACTGTGTTTTGGGGGACATGGGTGCCTGGAATCATGAAATAACACTTTTATATCATTGTTGGTCAGTTGACAATGCATATGGAGCAAAAAGTTCATGGATCCACGCTTCTGCACAAGAGCAAACAGGTATATGACCAAAAGCTGCTTTTCTCGCCGAGAAAAGCACTAAATGCACGGTACTGTGTTTTGGGGGAGATGGTTGCATGGAATCATGAAATAACACTTTAGTTTCATTCTTTGTCAGTTGGTAATGGATATAAAGAAAAAAATTCCATGGGTCACCCCTTCTGCACAAGAGCCAACAGGCCAGTGAGTGTGAGCTTTTCTCGCCGAGAAAAGCACTTAATGGACGGTACTGTGTTTTGATAGACATCGGTGCCTGGAATCATAAAATAACACTTTAATATAGTTCTTGGTCAGTTGACAATGCATATGGAGCAAAACGTTCATGGGTCCCCGCTTCTGGACAAAAGCAAACAGGCCAGTGACTGTGAGATTTTCTCGCCTAGAAAAGCACGTAATGGACGGTCATGTGGTTTTATATGTCGCCGAGAAAAGCATCTAATGCACGGTACTGTATTTTGGGGGACATGGGTGCCTGGAATCATGAAATAACACTTTTATATCATTCTTGATCAGTTGACAATGCATATGGAGCAAAAAGTTGATGAGTCCCCGCTTCTGCACAAGAGCAAACAGGCATATGACCAAAACCTGCTGTTCTCGCCGAGAAAAGCACTTAATGAACGGTACTGTGTTTTGGGGGACATGGGTGCCTGGAATCATGAAATAACACTTTTATATCATTGTTGGTCAGTTGACAATGCATATGGAGCAAAAAGTTCATGGATCCACGCTTCTGCACAAGAGCAAACAGGTATATGACCAAAAGCTGCTTTTCTCGCCGAGAAAAGCACTAAATGCACGGTACTGTGTTTTGGGGGAGATGGTTGCATGGAATCATGAAATAACACTTTAGTTTCATTCTTTGTCAGTTGGTAATGGATATAAAGAAAAAATTCCATGGGTCACCCCTTCTGCACAAGAGCAAACAGGCCAGTGAGTGTGAGCTTTTCTCACGAGAAAAGCACTTAATGGACGGTACTGTGTTTTGATAGACATCGGTGCCTGGAATCATAAAATAACACTTTAATATAGTTCTTGGTCAGTTGACAATGCATATGGAGCAAAACGTTCATGGGTCCCCGCTTCTGGACAAAAGCAAACAGGTCAGTGACTGTGAGATTTTCTCGCCTAGAAAAGCACGTAATGGACGGTCATGTGGTTTTATATGTCGCCGAGAAAAGCATCTAATGCACGGTACTGTATTTTGGGGGACATGGGTGCCTGGAATCATGAAATAACACTTTTATATCAGTGTTGGTCAGTTGACAATGCATATGGAGCAAAAAGTTCATGGATCCACGCTTCTGCAAAGAGCAAACAGGCATATGACCAAAACCTGCTTTTCTCGCCGAGAAAAGCACTTCATGAACGATACTGTGTTTTGGGGGACATGGGTGCCTGGAATCATAAAAATAACACAATAGTATCATTGTTGGTCAGTTTATAATGGATATAAACCAAAAAATTCCATGGGTCACCCCTTCTGCACAAGTTCAAACAGGCCGGTGAGTGTCAGCTTTTCTCGCCGAGAAAAGCACTTAATGGACGGTACTGTGTTTTGATAGACATCGGTGCCTGGAATCATAAAATAACACTTTCATATCATTCTTGGTCAGTTGACAATATATATGGAGCCAAGAGTTCATGGGTCCCCACTTCTGCACAAGAGCAAACAGTTATATGACCAAAAGCACTTAATGAACGGTACTGTGTTTTGGGGGACATGGGTGCCTGGAATCATGAAATAACACTTTTATATCATTGTTGGTCAGTTGACAATGCATATGGAGCAAGAAGTTCATGGATCCACGCTTCTGCACAAGAGCAAACAGGCATATGACCATAACCTGCTTTTCTCGCCGAGAAAAGCACTTAATTAACGGTACTGTGTTTTGATAGACATCGGTGTCTGGAATCATAAAATAACACCTTCATATCATTCTTGGTCAGTTGACAATATACATGGAGCGAAAAGTTCATGGGTCCCCGCTTCTGCACAAGAGCAAACAGGCATATGACCAAAACCTGCTTTTCTCTCAGAGAAAAGTACGAAATGCACGGTACTGTTTTTTGGGTGACATGGGTGCCTGGAATATAAAAATAACACGTTTATATCATTGTTGGTCAGTTGATAATGGATATAAAGCAAAAATTCCATGGGTCACCCTTTCTGCACAAGTTCAAACAAGCCGGTGAGTGTGAGCTTTTCTCTCCGAGAAAAGCACTTAATGGACGGTACTGTGTTTTGATAGACATCGGTGCCTGGAATCATAAAATAACACTTTCACATCATTCTTGGTCAGTTGACAATGCATATAGAGCAAACAGTTCATTGGTCGCCGCTTCTGCACAAGAGCAAACAGGCATATCACCAAAACGTGCTTTTCTCGGAGAGGAAAGCATGAAATGCACGGTACTGTGTTTTGGGGGACATGGGTGCCTGCAATCATAAAAATAACACTTTTATATCATTGTTGGTCAGTTGATAATGGATATAAAGCAAAAATCCCATGGGTCACCCCTTCTGCACTGGAGCAAACAGGCCTGGAATCATAAAATAACACTTTCATATCATTCTTGGTCAGTTGACAATATATATGAAGCGAAAAGTTCATGGGTCCCCGCTTCTGCACAAGAGCAAACAGGCCGGTGAGTGTGAGCTTTTCTCACCAAGAAAAGCACTTAATGGACGGTACTGTGTTTTGATAGACATCGGTACCTGGAATCATAAAATAACACTTTCATATCATTCTTGGTCAGTTGACAATGCATATAGAGCAAAAAGTTCATTGATCCACGCTTCTGCACAAGAGCAAACAGGCATATGACCAAAAGCTGCTTTTCTCGCCGAGAAAAGCACTTAAAGAACGGTACTGTGTTTTGGGGGACATGGGTGCCTGGAATCATGAAATAACACTTTTACATCATTGTTGGTCAGTTGACAATGCATATGGAGCAAAAAGTTGATGGATCCACGTTTCTGCACAAGAGCAAACTGGCATATGACCAAAAGCTGCTTTTCTCGCCGAGAAAAGCACTAAATGCACGGTACTGTGTTTGGGGGGACATGGGTGCATGGAATCATGAAATAACACTTTAGTACCATTCTTTGTCAGTTGATAATGGATATAAACCAAAAAATTCCATAGGTCACCCTTTCTGCACAAGTTCAAACAGGCCGGTGGGTGTGAGCTTTTCTAGCCGAGAAAAACACTTAATGGACGGTCATATGTTTTTATATCTCGCCGATAAAAGCACTTAATGCACGGTACTGCGTTTTGGGGGACATGGGTGCCTGGAATCATAAAATAACACTTTTATATCATTGTTGGTCAGTTGATAATGGATATAAAGCAAAAATTCCATGGGTCACCCTTTCTGCACAAGTTCAAACAGGCCGGTGAGTGTGAGCCTTTCTCGCCGAGAAAAGCACTTAATGGACGGTACTGTGTTTTGATAGACATCGGTGCCTGGAATCATAAAATAACATTTTCAAATCATTCTTGGTCAGTTGACAATATACATGGAGCGAAAAGTTCATGGGTCCCCGCTTCTGCATAAGAGCAAACAGGCATATGACCAAAACCTGCTTTTCTCCCCGAGAAAAGCACTCAAAGCACGGTACTGTATTTTTGGGGAGATGGTTGCATGGGATCATGAAATGACACTTTAGTATCATTGTTGGTCAGTTGATAATGGATATAAAGCAAAAATTCCATGGGTCACCCCTTCTGCACAAGAGCAAACAGGCCAGTGAGTGTGAGATTTTCTCGCCGAGAAAAGCACTAAATGGACGGTCATGTGTTTATATATATCTCGCAGAGAAAAGCACGTAATGCACGGTACTGTGTTTTGATAGACATCGGTGTCTGGAATCATAAAATAACACTTTAATATCATTCTTGATCAGTTGACAATGCATATGGAGCAAAAAGTTGATGAGTCCCCGCTTCTGCACAAGAGCAAACAGGAATATGACCAAAACCTGCTTTTCTCGCCGGGAAAAGCACTTAATGAACGCTACTGTGTTTTGGGGGACATGGGTGCCTGGAATCATGAAATAACACTTTTATGTCATTGTTGGTCAGTTGACAATGCATATGGAGCAAAAGGTTCATGGATCCACGCTTCTGCACAAGAGCAAACAGGCATATGACCAAAAGCTGCTTTTCTCACCGAGAAAAGCACTGAATGCACGGTACTGTGTTTTGGGGGACATGGGTGCCTGGAATCATAAAAATAACACTTTTATATCATTGTTGGTCAGTTCATAATGGATATAAAGCAAAAATTCTATTGGTCACCCCTTCTGCACAAGTTCAAACAGGCCGGTGAGTGTCAGCTTTTCTCGCCGAGAAAAGCACTTAATGGACGTACTGTGTTTTGATAGACATCGGTAACTGGAATCATAAAATAACACTTTTATATCATTGTTGGTCAGTTGACAATGCATATGGAGCAAAAAGTTCATGAATCCACGCTTCTGCACAAGAGCAAACAGGCATATGACCAAAAGTTGCTTTTCTCGCCGAGAAAAACACTAAATGCACGGTACTGTGTTTGGGGCAGACATGGGTGCATGGAATCATGAAATAATACTTTAGTATCATTCTTTGTCAGTTGATAATGGATATAAACCAAAAAATTCCATGGGTCACCCCTTCTGTACAAGTTCAAACAGGCCGGTGAGTGTGAGCTTTTCTCGCCGAGAAAAGGACTTAATGGACGGTCATGTGTTTTTATATCTCGCCGAGAAAAGCACCTAATGGACGCTACTGTGTTTTAATAGACATCGGTGCCTGGAATCATAAAATAACACTTTAATATCATTGTTGGTCCGTTGACAATGCATATGGAGCAAAAAGTTGATGGGTCCCCGCTTCTGCACAAGAGCAAGGAGGCATATGACCAAAACCTGCTTTTCTCGCCGAGAAAAGCACTTAATGAACGGTACTGTGTTTTGGGGGACATGGGTGCCTGGAATCATGAAATAACACTTTTATATCATTGTTGGTCAGTTGACAATGCATATGGAGCAAAAAGTTCATGGATCCACGCTTCTGCACAAGAGCAAACAGGCATATGACCAAAACCTGCTTTTCTCGCCGAGAAAAGCACTTAATGAACGCTGTGTTTTGGGGGACATGGGTGCCTGGAATCATAAAAATAACACTTTAGTATCATTGTTGGACAGTGTATAACGGATATAAACCAGAAAATTCCATGGGTCACCCTTCTGCACAAGTTCAAACAGGCCAGTGAGTGTCAGCTTTTCTCGCCGTGCACTTGATGGACGACTGTGTTTTGATCGACATCGGTGCCTGGAATCATAAAATAACACTTTAATATCATTGTTGGTCAGTTGACAATGCATATGGAGCAAAAAGTTGATGGGTCCCCGCTTCTGCACAAGAGCAAACAGGCATATGACCAAAAGCTGCTTTTCTCACCGAGAAAAGCACTAAATGCATGGTACTGTGTTGGGGGGGGGACATCGGTGCCTGGAATCATAAAATAACACTTTCATATCATTCTTGGTCAGTTGACAATATACATGGAGCGAAAAGTTCATGGGTCCCCGCTTCTGCACAAGAGCAAACAGGCATATGACCAAAACCTGCTTTTCTCTCCGAGAAAAGCACTAAATGCACGGTACTGTGTTTTGGGGGAGATGGTTGCATGGAATCATGAAATGATTCACTTAATGGACGGTACGGTGTTTTGATAGACATCGGTGTCTGCAATCATAAAATAACACCTTCATATCATTCTTGGTCAGTTGACAATGCATATGGAGCGAAAAGTTCATGGGTCGCCGCTTCTGGACAAGAGCAAACAGGCCAGTGACTGTGAGATTTCCTCGCCGAGAAAAGCACTTAATGGACGGTCATGTGTTTGTATATCTCGCCGAGAAAAGCACTTAATGAACGGTACTGTGTTTTGGGGGACATGGGTGCCTCGAATCATGAAATAACACTTTTATATCATTGTTGGTCAGTTGACAATGCATATGGAGCAAAAGGTTCATGGGTCACCCTTTCTGCACAAGTTCAAACAGGCCGGTGAGCGTGAGCTTTTCTCGCCGAGAAAAGTACTTAATGGACGGTATTGTGTTTTGATAGACATCGGTGCCTGGAATCAAAAATAACACTTTCATATCATTCTTGGTCAGTTGACAATATATATGGAGCGAAAACTTCATGGGTCCCCGCTTCTGCACAAGAGCAAACAGGCATATGACCAAAACCTGCTTTTCTCCCCGAGAAAATCACTAAATGCACGGTACTGTGTTTTGGGGGAGATGGTTGCATGGAATCATGAAATAACAGTTTAGTATCATTCTTTGTCAGTTGATAATGGATATAAAGCAAAAAAATTCCATGGGTCACCCCTTCTGCACACACAGCCCAGCCCAGCACAGGGACCCCCGATCTGCATCCACTGCATGCTGTACACAGCCCCAGTAACCCAGCCCAGCCCATCACACCCAGCCCAGCCCAGCCCAGCCCAGCCCAGGGACCCCCGATCTGCATCCACTGCATGCTATACACAGCCCCAGTAACCCAGCCCAGCCCAGCACAGCAGCCCAGCCCAGCCCAGCCCAGCCCAGCACAGCCCAGCACAGCCCAGCCCAGCCCAGCACAGGGACCCCCGATCTGCATCCACAGCCCATGCTACACAGCCCAGCCCAGCAACCCAGCCCAGCCCATCCAGCACAGGGACCCAGCCCAGCATGCAGCACAGCCCCAGCAACCCAGCCCAGCCCATCACACAGCCACAGGCCCCCAGCCCAGCACAGGGACTGCATCCACTGCATGCTATACACAGCCCCAGTAACCCAGCCCAGCCCAGCCAGCCCAGCACAGCAGCCCAGCACAGCACAGGGACCCCTGATCTGCATCCACTGCATGCTGTACACAGCCCCAGTAACCCAGCCCAGCCCAGCACAGCACAGCCCAGCCCAGCCCAGCCCAGCACAGGGACCCAGCCGCCCTGCATCCACCCAGCATGCTGCACACAGCCCCAGTAACCCAGCCCAGCCCAGCCCAGCCCAGCCCAGCCCAGCAGCCCAGCAGCCCAGCACCCCGATCTGCATCCACTGCATGCTATACACAGCCCCAGTAACCCAGCCCAGCCCAGCACAGCCCAGCAGCCCAGCCCAGCCCAGCACAGGGACCCCGATCTGCATCCACTGCATGCTATACACAGCCCCAGCCCAGCAACCCAGCCCAGCCCAGCATCCACATGCAGCACAGCAGCCCAGCCCAGCCCAGCCAGCCCAGCCCAGCACAGGACCCCTGATCTGCATCCACTGCATGCTGTACACAGCCCCAGTAACCCAGCCCAGCCCATCAGCACAGCCCAGCCCAGCACAGCCCAGCCCAGCACAGACCCCCCGATCTGCATCCACTGCATGCTATACACAGCCCCAGTAACCCAGCCCAGCCCAGCCCAGCACAGCCCAGCCCAGCACAGCCCAGCCCAGCACAGGGACCCCTCTGATCTGCATCCACTGCATGCATGCCCCAGTAACAGCCCCAGCCCCCCAGCCCAGCCCAGCCCAGCACAGGGACATCTGCATCCACTGCAGCCACAGCCCAGCCCAGCCCAGCCCAGCCACAGCCCAGCCCAGCCCAGCACCCCCGATCTGCATCCACTGCATGCTGTACACAGCCCCAGTAACCCAGCCCAGCCCATCACACACAGCCCAGCCCAGCCCAGCACAGGGACCCCGATCTGCATCCACTGCATGCTGTACACAGCCCCAGTAACCCAGCCCAGCCCAGCACAGCCCAGCCCAGCACCAGCACAGCCCAGCAGCACAGGGACCCCGATCTGCATCCACTGCATGCTATACACAGCCCCAGTAACCCAGCCCAGCCCAGCCCAGCCCAGCCCAGCCCAGCCCAGCCCAGCCCAGCAGCACAGGGACCCCCGATCTGCATCCACTGCATGCTATACACAGCCCCAGTAACCCAGCCCAGCCCATCACACACAGCC
>JAFBJZ010000341.1:0-29781 GCA_016785225.1 Psettodes erumei | reverse complement strand
GTCAGTGCCCGAATCCGATCGCGAAACATCCCAAATATTTTACTGGCACGGCTCTCATTGAGCTCAGGGATCACGCAGCGGCACCATCGTGGCCACGATTGACTTATCAATAATGGTGTTTTTTAGCTGACCATACTCACGGCGGCCCAGCCCGACACGCAATGTGGTACTGATCACAGGCGACTCTAACACCTGATACAAATGCGACTTCATCAAGTCACGCGTCTGCGGCGCGCGCGCGCCATACATCATCTCATTCATGATGTTTTCTAACGTCACCAAGTCTCGCACCACAATCTCAGCAAACACCTCAGAGACCTCTTCTTGCCGCTTCATAAAACCGCCCTGCAAACGGTACTGGGCAATGTGCGGCATTTGCGGCTGAATAAACGGAAAGCGGCGCCGAACTGTAAAAAACTTCACATAAGGTATAAAACGCGGCTCAACGGGATTAAACACCATCCAAATCGCAATCCAATTGGTCAAAAAGCCCCAAATCGCCGCAAAAAACGGTACGGTCCAATGCTGCGGCACCACCAAAAAGATAAACATCTGGATAATACCAAAGACCAGCCCAATCAAAGCACTGATATGCCAGATAAAATCTATCTCTTTTTGGCCAACTTTCAAAAACATATTGACCATCAAGCGGCGATCACTCTCCATTTTATTGACAATCATCTGACGCATATCGACGAGATCTTCGACATGGTACGTCAAATCCGTCACCAAGGACTGCATGATACTTGGCAGCTCTTTGTGCGCTTGGGCATAGACGCGGCGCTTGACAGCATATGGCAAGTTGCCCCATAAGGCTGGCGAATGATCGAGCATAATCTCATCAATCAACACCTCAAGGTTTTTATCGACCGTCTCCGTGATAAAGACCGCCATCTGCTCAGGCTCCATCGCCTGAAAAAACTCATCAAGCGACCCAAGCTTTGATAATGTCTGATCGACGATAACACCCGATATCTTACCGGCTTTACGCGGCACGATACCCTGCCAGCCAATACCTGGCAAACCAAAAAACGGAAAGTTTGGGATACGAATACCCCAAAACTTAATCGGATAAAACAGCATTTTGAGCGCCATCCACACGTGTGCCCAAGTGACAAAAGCGGTCACCGGCGGAATGGTTAGCATGGCAAAAAACTCTGGATGCTCAGCGATTGTCTGCCACAATGAAGTTACGTCCATGACTTATCTGGTTCCTGACAGGTTGATTGTCGGTGCTAGTAAATGAGCGTTAGCAAACTTCGAGCGCGGCAAAAAGACGCGCGGCCATCATAACGACTATAAAACAAATCGCCTGATTTTAGCATACTTGCTATTTATTAGCACACGTCGCAGCGCGCAAGTTGTGACTCATCTGACAAATAACGGTGAGCCACTGCCAGCGCTGATAAGCCCATCCAACATAACATTCGCGCCCTTTAGGTCGTGTCTACTGATATTCACTTTATATGGACCTGATGATGGTGGTCGGCCAAATAGCGCCTGATAGCAGATAATCGTGACAAACCCGCTGACGAGTACTGCGCCCGTGCATGGCTTCTGTTATAATTTGTCCACCAACCGCATAAGATATCAGCCAGTCAGTTGCTAAGATATCTTTTTGAGCAAAGACCATCTATGTGATTGAAACCCTTTGCATTATCCTTTATTCTTACCGCGCTTTGGCAAACCTGTCTATTTGTTTGCTTGTTTTTTGTTATCCATGTTTTGCTGACTCAGCTTTATTGACTCGCTGACCGTTTGGGCTTTGATTTTTATGAATAAACCGCTGACTCCCAATACCGAACAGGTCAATCGTATTTTTACCAATCGCATTATCATCTTTGGCGCTATTATACTTCTAGGCTTGGGTGGTCTGATACTGCGTTATGGCTATCTGCAGGTCTATGCGCATGATAAATATACGACGCAAGCGGACAATAACCGTATCAAGCTGATCTCAGCGCCGCCGAGCCGCGGCTATATCTATGATCGCAACGGCATTATCTTGGCCGACAATCAACCTGTCTTTACCGCGATGCTCAGCCCTGATGAGGTCGAAAACCCTGAGCGCACCTTAAACTTGCTGGCGCCTATTTTTGATCTGACAGAGACGGACATCACTGATATTTTGGCGCGTCTGAACAAAGCCAAAAACGATCCAGTCACCATCAAGATTGACCTAACCGAAGCGCAGGTGGCGCAGTTTAGCGAGCGTAAACCGTTTTTTCGGGGCGTGACGATTCGAAGTAAGCTGACCCGCTCCTACCCTTATGATGAGCTATTTGCCCATGTCATTGGCTATGTTGGCCGTATCAATGACAAAGAAACCAAGCGTATCGACAAGGATCGTTATGCAGGCACTGACCTCATCGGTAAAATCGGTATCGAAGATTATTACGAAGATATCCTCTTAGGGCAGCCAGGCTATCAATCGGTTGAGACCGACGCACACGGCAATATCATCCGCCAACTAGACACCAAACCACCGATCGCGGGCAACGACATCACTTTGAGCTTAGGATTATGGCCTACAAAAAGTCGCCCAGCAGCAGCTAGATGGCCGCCGCGGTGCCATTGTGGCCATCGACCCCAAAACAGGCGACGTACTGGCGTTTGTGAGTAACCCAAGCTACGATCCCCAACCCCTTTATCTCTGGTATCTCCTTTAAAGATTATGGCGACCTGCGTGATGACCCAGATCAGCCGCTGTACAACCGTGCGCTGCAGGGCATGTATCCCCCTGCCTCTACCATCAAGCCCTTTGAAGGCTTGGGCGCGCTGCATTATGGCCTACGGGAGTGGGAGACCTCTATCTATGACCCAGGGTATTTTAGCTTGCCAGGCGACAGTCACCGTTTTCGTGACTGGAAACGCGGTGGTCATGGCTCAGTCGACCTCAAAAAATCGGTGGTGATGTCGGTGGACACTTATTACTATAAACTCGCCTATGAGATGGGCATTCAGCGCCTGCATGACTGGATGGTGCGCTTTGGTTTTGGAGAGCAGACGGGTATTGACTTGCCGCATGAGCGTTCAGGTATCATGCCATCGCCGAAGTGGAAAAAAGAAACTTATGATAAAGACTGGCTACCGGGTGAAACCATCTCAGTCAGTATCGGTCAAGGGTATTTTTTGGCGACGCCGCTACAGGTAGCCAACGCCACCGCCATGACGGCCAGCAAAGGGCAACATATCACCCCGCATCTACTCAAAAGTAGCGACGGCGCAGCGGATGTAAAGATCATCAGCAAACCGGATGGCAAAATCGACTACAATGGCAAGCCCTCAGACTGGCTACGCATGCATGACGCGATGGAGAGCGTGATAAAAAACGGTACCGGACGCCGTATTTATACCTCCAAATATCGCATCGCAGGCAAGACGGGTACCGCACAGGTCAAGTCCATCGCCCAAGGCAAGCGCTATGATAAGTCTGCACTCGATAAGCGCCACTGGGACCACGCGTGGTTTAGTGGCTTTGCCCCTGTCGATGACCCACAAATCGCGCTGGCGGTGCTGGTCGAAAACGGTGGCGGCGGTAGTACCGTTGCCGCCCCGATTGGCCGCGCGCTCTTTGATTATTGGGTACTGCAGCGGCACGACGACCCTATCTTGCCACCGACAGCAGACGAACTAAAAGCCATTAAACGTCAAAAAGCGTTTGACAAAGCCATGCGTGATGCGCTGCGTGATAAAGAAGAAAAAGCACAAGCTGAGCAAACTGCCAATGCAGCGGCACAATAGGATACATAGGAATAATAAGCAAAATAAAGACCATGACCAGACACGGTAACCCAAGCCATGACAAAAAAACCCTCAAGCAGACGCGCCGCTAAAAACCGCACACCCAAAACCAGCCATCTGGCAAAGAAGCAGCTCTGCCGGAGATGTCCGCATCATCGGTGGAGAACACAAGCGCCGTATCGTCCGATTCGTCGACGCCGAAGGCTTGCGTCCGACGCCCGACCGCCTGCGCGAGACATTATTCAACTGGTTACTGGCTGATATACACGGCGCTTATGTGCTCGACAGCTGTGCAGGCAGTGGGGTGTTGGGGTTTGAAGCACTGTCCCGCGGCGCCGCGCACACTACCTTTATCGAGCCAAATCCTGCCCAATGCCGCTTACTTGAGCAAAGCGCCACGCAGCTACGCTTAGAGACTCATCGTTATCAGATTATCCAAGGTACCGCCGAACACGTCCTGACGCACACTCAAACCTTGCAACGTCACTTTGATATCGTCTTTATCGATCCGCCGTATGCGCAGGACTTATGGCAGCCTATCTTGACGACGCTCATCGAGCAGTCGTTGATCACAAGCGACACGCTGCTATATCTTGAGGCAGACAAAGCACTAGAGGATCAATTGCAGCAATTGGCCGACCACCTTAGCCAATCAACGACCTGCGCGGCGCAGACAGAACCAACAAGCATCAGCTTTGATTGTCTAAAACAAACCAAAGTTGGCCAAGTTGTCGCTGGACTTTATCGGCTGGCACCGTCATAATTGCAGCGTGCTTGCAAAAAGTGAGTGATGAGCAAATCGCTTTTCTTTGCCTCCCCGCTTTTAGCAAAATCACGCAACACCTACAAAATGTCTAAAACCGCTTAAAAACTGGCCAAACGCTGCAGTTTGATGCATAAAGGCAAAAATAAACCCCAATGCAGCTTGCAAGCGTAGGCGCTACTGCTTATAATGTGCAGTCTGTTTTTTGAGAGCCCCGTTCCCAGCTAAACTCTCAACGAATTCTAATTTTAAGGTTTTATCATGAAAACACTTAGTGCAAAACCAGCTGAAGTGACCCATGACTGGTATGTCGTAGATGCTGACGGCAAAACCCTTGGTCGCTTAGCCACTCAAATTGCTACTCGCTTACGTGGCAAGCATAAAACTTCTTATACTCCGCACGTAGATACTGGTGACTTCATCGTTGTCATCAACGCAGAAAAAATCGCGGTAACGGGTAAAAAAGCACAAGATAAAAAGTACTATCGTCACAGTGGCTACCCAGGTGGTATCAAAGAAACCAACTTCACCAAGCTGATTGCACATAAGCCTGAAGATGTTCTATACAAAGCAGTTAAGGGTATGCTTCCAAAAGGTCCTCTTGGCTATGCGATGATTAAGAAGCTAAAGCTATATGCCGGGGAAGAACATCCACATACTGCACAGCAACCTAAAGAACTAGACATCTAAGGAGTCACTTATGGAACGCAATTACGGAACTGGTCGCCGCAAGACGTCTACCGCTCGTGTCTTTTTAGCGAAAGGTACTGGTGCTATCGTTGTTAACGGTAAACCACTTGATGAATACTTCAGCCGTGAAACTTCACGCATGGTCGTTCGTCAGCCACTAGAGTTACTAGACTCTGCTAACGAATACGATCTATACGTAACCGTTGCAGGCGGTGGTATCAGTGGTCAAGCGGGCGCAATCCGCCACGGCATCACGCGTGCATTGATCGAAGCTGACGAAACATTAAAGCCTGCTCTAAAATCAGCTGGTTTTGTTACTCGTGACTCACGTCAAGTCGAACGTAAGAAATTGGGTCTACGTAAAGCACGTAAACGTCCACAATTCTCAAAACGTTAATCAAAGCTATCTCTTATCTTTTTGCGATTGGCCGCTTTATCTCAAAACAGTCCTATTCGCATTAAGCCAAAGAGTAGATTTGCAAAACCTTATAAGCTGGTCACAGCTTATAAGGTTTTTTTATGGCTATTTTTCTAAGACTATTCTACAAAAACCTGCTACACGCAAAAACCACCTTGCAAAGTATTCAGCACTACCCCATCATGATAGTAACTTTTATTACCTCATCCTTATTATGAAAGCGCCAGAACAATACGACCCCAGCAAGCACCCAAAGACTGATGTATCAGGCTCACGCCCTGCGTCGCCTAATCATACGGCCAAAAACAACAGCAAATCACCTGCCATCCCTGCCGGTACGCCGACCATCACACAAAACCACAAACGCACCGCACAAGCAGAAAAAAAGCCTTTTGAATGGCGGTTTTTGTTGCCCAAATACTGGGGCATTTGGCTATTATTCTTTTTTATATTACCGATGATATATCTGCCACTACGTTGGCAGTTTTGGTTGGGCCGTAAGCTGGGTATTTTGGTTTATACCGTAGCAGGCTCGCGTCGGCGTGATACGCTGATAAACCTTAGGCTGGCCTTTCCAGAAAAGCCAGAAGCTGAGCGCGAGCTGATGGCAAAGCAAGTGTTTGTCAATCAGGGCATCGGTGTGTTTGAGACCTTATGTGCTTGGTTTCGTCCTAATGTATTTACTCGTACCGTCTCAATCTCAGGACTACAGCATTTGGTTAATGCGCAAAACGACAATCGCCCTGTGATTTTGTTGGGCGCTCACTATACGATGCTGGATTTGGGCGGCTTGCTAAGCGCGCAGTTTTTCCCTGTCGATTGTATGTATCGACCTCAAAACAATCCATTGCTCGATTGGTTTATCTACAACGGCCGCACCACTATCTTTGGTAAGCAAATCTCTAGCCGCGATATGCGCAGCCTAGTCACCTCAATCAAAGCCGGACACGTGATTTGGTACTCACCCGATCAGGATTATGGCCTCAAACAAGGGGTGATGGCACCGTTTTTTGGTGTACCAGCGGCCACCATTACCGCCGCCAGACGCATGGCAAAACTGGGTGACAAACAGCATCCACCTGCCCTCATGGCACTGCATACCTATCGGCAAACGCCTGATAACCTACCGCGAGGCAAACGTCCTCATTATCACCTGACCATTACCCCAGCGCTGGAAAACTATCCTAGTAATGATGAGGTTGCTGATGCAACACGTGTCAATGAGATATTAGAAGGACTGATTCGTATTGATCCGACTCAGTGGATGTGGTTCCATCGCCGCTTCAAAAACGGCCCTGATGGTCGTACAGATATTTATAAGTAGACATTGATACCCAAACAAAGCAGTAGGTAAATTTGTTATAATTTGCGCCATCAAATTGAGTCGTTGACGTCAATACCACTCTTTTACTTAAGTAAAAACACTAGGGCCTGTCCTCATTTTAAAAATGGCGATAAAAATGAGATAAATTGCCGCCAAACAAGGAAAATAGCGCAGATAATATCAAGATATTCGTCAGCTATTTGACATTTAATGGCTATCGATTGAATTGAGGAGCCCTAATAGCCAACCCAACCACGGATTTTTCATGACTAATCAAACTGACGCCCCTAATAAAGAACACAAACGCATCCTCACTGGCATCAAACCAACAGGTATCCCGCACTTAGGTAACTATGTCGGTGCCATTCGTCCAGCGATTGAATCGATCCAAAATAGCGACGATGAGGCGTTTTTCTTTTTGGCTGACTATCACGGCATCATCGGCTGCTACGATCCTGCCGTCATCCATGAGTCAACCAAAATCATTGCTGCGACGTGGATTGCTTGTGGTCTTGACCCTGAGCGCGTGACTTTTTATCGTCAGTCGGATGTGCCTGAGATACCAGAGCTGGCTTGGATTTTGAACTGCTCATGCGCCAAAGGTCTCATGAACCGTGCCCATGCCTATAAAGCGGCGGTCGATATTAATATGGAAAAGGCAGATGTCGATCCAGACCAAGGCATCAACATGGGGCTGTTTGGCTATCCTGTGCTCATGGCGGCGGACATCTTGATGTTCAACGCCACTCACGTCCCCGTAGGCCGTGACCAAGTACAGCACATCGAGATGGCGCGTGACATCGCTGGCACCTTTAACCATCGCTATAAACCGCTCTTTACCCTCCCCTCAGCGGTCGTTGATGAAGACATCCCTCTGCTGACAGGGCTTGATGGTCGTAAGATGAGCAAAAGCTATAGCAACACCATTCCTCTATTTGGTGAGCCCAATCCGCAAGTCAGCGCTGAAAAGCAAATGCACAAAGCCATCATGAAAATCGTCACCAACTCGCAATTGCCGGATGAGCCAAAAGACCCTGATGACTCAGCACTTTTTGAGATTTACAAAGCGTTTGCCACTGCTGAAGAAATCGCGGATATGCGCGCACAGTATGCCGCTGGTATCGGCTGGGGTGATGCCAAGCAAGTATTGTTTGATAAAATAAATAGCGAGATTGCGCCATTTCGCGCGCGTTATGAGGAGCTGATGGCCAACCCCAAAGAGCTTGAAGAAATCCTGCAAATGGGGGCGAACAAAGCGCGTCGCCATAGCCGCAAACAGTTAGATAAGGCGCGCCGTGCTATTGGAATACGTCCACTTGCCAAACTTAAATAGCGCCTTACGTGGCAAAGTACGTCGCCATCAGGACAGGTGCTAAACATGCAAACCTCAACGACCAAACAATCAGCCGCTTTAGATAAAGCGGCTTTGTCTGCTAGCACGCCTGACAAAAAAGACAGCACCGCTATCAGCCAAATACCGCTACGTATCTATCAAACGCCCGTACAACATCTGCCCGATGATCTGTACGTGCCGCCTGGGGCCTTTGCCATTTGGCTTGAGCAATTTGCCGGGCCACTTGATTTTTTATTGTATCTGGTCAAAAAAAACAACGTCGATCTCACGCAAATGCCCATCTTGCCTATCACAGAGCAGTATCTGGCTTATATCAGTGAGCTAGATACCGAGCATTTTGAGCTGGCGGGCGACTACTTACTGATGGCATCCACATTGATTGCGATCAAGTCTGAACTGCTGCTGCCCACGCCTGAGGTGCCAAGCGATGAGCGTGACCCAAAGGCAGAGCTGATCGAGCGCCTTGAAGAATACGCACAGATCAAGGCGGTCAGTCAACGCTTGGACAATCTGGTGCGTCTTGAGCGCGATGTGTTTTTGGCGATGGTCAGCATGCCCAGCACCGAGGTGATGAGCGCCGAATTACCTAGCTATTCACCAACTCTGTTGATCGATAGTTTGTTTAAGATGCAGTTGCAGCCTGATTATCAGATGCACACCATCAAAGTCGATGCCGTGCCGCTGTCTGATCGCATCGCCAGCATCAGCCGTCAGCTAAGCACGGATGGCGCGCGCTCATTTTATGAGCTGCTGGACAATACCCAAGGTAAGATCGGTGTGGTGGTCAGCTTCGTTGCCGTACTGGAGCTGATAAAACGGCAGCTGGTTGGCGTGGTAAATACCGATTTAGAAAGCCGTCCTAACGATGCTGGTACTGATGCTGATAAAGGGGCTGCAGAAGACGACCACATAGGACAACTAACGCTACAGTGGCTGGCTTAATAGTTTTAAGTAGAGAATATATGCAATGACAGACAACCAGCATCAATCGCCAACACAGACGGACGATTATTTAGAGACGATGAGTAAGCATATCGAAGTGCTGTTGCACGCATCAGAGACACCTCTTACTGACACGGTCTTAAAAAAACAGCTGTCGTTAACGGTCGAAGAGCTGACCCAAGCGCTAGAGCGGTTACAATTACGCTTAGCCAGCGGCGTGCTTAGTCTGCACAAGACCGCCAGTGGTTATCGACTACAAATCTCTGACGACTATAGCGCGCTCATTCAGCGTGTGTTTCCGCAGCGTCAAGAGCGCCTAAGCCAAGCCCTGCTTGAGACTCTAAGCGTCATCGCCTATAAGCAGCCTGTGACCCGTAGCGATATCGAGCATGTCCGCGGCGTGACGCTATCGAGTAACATCTTGCGCCAACTGTTTGATAAAGGCTGGATCGTCGAGGAAGGCTATAAAGACACCTTAGGGCGCCCTGCACTGCTGCATACCACGCCGCAGTTTTTGGACGCATTTGGGCTGACGCATTTGGATGAACTGCCGCCTATGCCAGATATGGAAGCTATCCAAGCGATGTCTTAGAGTCTTGCTGCCATAAAAAAGGACAAACCACGCAAGGTTTGTCCTTTTTTTATACATAGTCGTTTGTTTTGAGGGCTAAACTTACTGATTGATGACGTCCACACCCTTTGGCGGGGTGAATTTAAACTGGCTACTACCAATACTCGGGTTTAGCTTGATATTGCTAAACTTGATAGAAGTAGTCTGACCCAAACTGTCATTGAGCACCATCATCACAGGCTTGCCGCCGCTAAAGCTCATCGATAGGCTCTTAAAGCTCGCGCTATCAGCTTTTGGATAAAGCACGTAGTAGTTTTTATTATCATAAGGCTGGGTGATTTTGAAGTTTTTATCAATTTTACTGGGATCACCCGACAGCAATAACGCTGGCGTGTTGCCTACTTGGCTATCGACATTTTGTTTGGTCGCTTGCTCTAAGTCTTTATCATAGACCCACATCGAGTTGCCGTTGGCCACGATAAGCTGCTGCGATGGGGATTTGGTTTCCCAGCGAAAATTATTGGGACGCTGTACGCTCATCGTACCTGTGAAGGTGCCACTATTGGCGCCTTTGGTGGTTTGGCTAAAGTTTGCGGTCATACTTTTGGTGTTTGCCAAAAGCTTATTTAAGCGCTTAGCGGCCATTAAATTGTCCGCAGGGGCGGCGGTTGCTGATTGGCTGATCGCCATCATAGGGGCAGCCACGCCAAGCGATGTCATCAACACGCCTGTCAACGCACTGCTCATCAGTTTTTGTGTTAAAGTGGTTGGTTTGCTAGATAACGTCATACTCATTCCTCTCTCAACATGCAAATCGCATAAAAATAAAATGTCTTCATTAAAATTGTTTTTTTCAATAAATGCTTATCTCGCGCCAAAAAATCGACGTGAGTAAACAATGCAGACAGTGTGCCAGTTTTTTTATTACACGCCTAGTCATCGTTTGCAATCTTTACTACGGCTGCCATACACGCTTGTAACTGATTGACGCGCGGCGACTGTACATCATAAACCAAACGCACTGCCCTATGGCGCGCGATTGGGCAAATTTTTTAGATTCCTTCCAAACCGGTCGTCTAATAGACCAATAGCCGTCTTTTAAACTCGTAAGCTGGCAGACAATGGCTGATACAAAGCGCCCAACAAAACACTTAGCTCAAAGCAATTAGCTCAAAACGCTCAATAACGTTCGTGAGAAATGACTGACATAAAAAAAGCCCCTACTGCCATCAGACAGTAGAAGCTTTTTTGTCGTCATTTTATATAAATGAAAGATAAATAAAATGACGTCGCATCATTGCTAAGCCGTTATAGGCCATGAATTATGCGCTTTCAACCGATACATAACGACGGTTGAACTTACCTTTGGTCGCAAACTTTACAACGCCGTCATTTAGGGCAAATAAAGTATGGTCACGACCCATGCCAACGCCTTCGCCTGCGTGGAACTCTGTACCACGTTGACGTACGATGATGTTACCAGCTGTGATAGCTTGGCCACCAAAGATTTTTACGCCGAGCATTTTTGGGTTTGAATCACGACCGTTACGAGTCGAACCGGCAGCTTTTTTATGTGCCATGAGAAAATCTCCTTGTTAATGTGACTTATCGCCAATGCGATAACTCTTAAGCATTTAGTGCGCTAGTTTAGCGATAATCGCTAAATAGGGAATTAGGCATTAATGGCTTTGATTTTTAACAAGGTGTACCATTGGCGGTGACCTTGCTCTTTGTGATAGTGCTTACGACGGTTGTGCTTGATGATACGGATTTTTTCGCCGCGACCATGCTCAACCACTTCAACTTCTACGCTAGCGCCTTCAACAACAGGCTGACCGATTTTGACGTTATCGCCGTCAACAACCATCAACACGTCTTCTAGTTTGATTGTCTCGCCTTTTTCTGCTTTTAGTAGCTCAACTTTTAAAAGCTCATCGACGACAACGCGGTGCTGCTTACCACCAGTTTTGATTACTGCGTACATTGTATGACTCCGTTTAACCCGTGTGCCGTGGCTGATGTTATATCAACGCTTCGATAACGAACACGACAGGGAAAAATTAAAGGCAAGATTTTACGGCTTTTTGCTCATAAAAGCAAGCCGCGCCTCTTGTTTTTGTAAGGTGGTTACCTGAATACCATCGTCCGTATCTCTCTGCTTGTCAGTGACGATCAAGCTTTATAAAGGCGGCCGCTATTGCTACACACTTTTTATGGCCAGTGACTGTTTATAACTTACAATCAATGATTGTGAATGCCCAGTTACTCGGTCTAGCAGACACGCTAGCAAATACGACGAATGGCTAATACCTAACGGTGGCCATTATAGCTTATATAATCAGTGACTTACAGTGCTTTATTTGCTCTTTGGTTGTTTTTAATGTCTATTCTCGGTTGGCTTTTAGCGTCTACCTTCCCAGCCCAGCACTTATCAGCGTCAGCGCACTACACTTTAACCAACCATTCAAAAACACAGCTATGCTATTATAACCAAAACGACGCCTTTGCTATATAAGACCGAGGCTACCAAACTTTTTTATTTTGACTGATATGACGATTTATTATGACCAGTACCCTTTTAGACACGAATACGCCTAACGCTCAGCCCACGCCCAGCTATGCCGATATCCAAAGTATCGTGGCCGATGATTTTGAGATCATGGACAAACAAGTATTTGGCAGCCTGAACTCCAAAGTACAACTCGTCATGAGCGTCTCACAGCATGTGATCAATGCAGGGGGCAAACGTATGCGCCCACTTATCACCTTGCTGCTATGTGCTCGTATGTTTGATGACAACCCATCACAATCAGCCATGCATTTGGCGGCCATCACAGAGATGCTGCATACTGCGACGCTGGTACACGATGATGTCATTGATGAGTCAGGTCAGCGCCGCGGCAAGCCCACAGCCAATGCCACGTGGGACAACGCCACCGCCGTACTGGTCGGTGATTATCTAATCGCCCGTGCCTTTAATTTATTGGTTGGTTTTCAAAGCTTGCCGCTATTGCAAGTATTCTCTGATGGTACCTGTGATATCGCTGAAGGCGAAGTCTTGCAGTTGCAGCATCAGCATAATCCTGAGGCCACTGAGACAGATTATCTCAACATCATCGATGGCAAAACCTCACGGCTGTTTATGATGGCGACCCAAGGCGCGGCTATTTTGCAAGACAAAACTGAGTATATGGCTGCGCTAGGCGACTTTGGACAGCACTTTGGTAATGCATTTCAAATTATCGATGATGTCCTTGATTATAGTGGGGGCGATAGTGAGGTGATGGGCAAAAACCTAGGCGATGACTTGGCTGAAGGCAAGCCTACTCTGCCAACTATCAAAGCACTTGAGCTTTTAAAAGACCAAAACCATGAGGGCTATGAGCAGCTAAGAATTGCGGTACAAACGGGTAAAACACCGAATGCTGAGCAGCTGATTGAGTTGGTACGCAGCTCCGGCGCATTAGATTACTGTAAACAGCGTGCACTAGAGGAGACGAGATTGGCACAGCAAGCACTGGGCACACTGCCTGACAACCGTTATCGTCAAGGTCTGTACCAGCTGACTGAGCTTGCTAGCGCACGATTGGTATAATGACATATGAATCGTCTGTGTTATTAGCTAATTGAGACGGCTCATTTTTTAGCAGCGTTTTTGAGCAACCGAGCCATAAATATTCATTGATCAAAAGCAACAGTCTCTAAAAAGACACCCTCTTAAAACGGGTGTGTCAGCCAAATAGTTACCTTTCTTTAAGTTTCATAAATCCTGACGGCACTATAATTGTGTCAGGATTTTTTAATGGTTAAATACTGATTGACCACGCTCATTAGAGGCTACTGACTGGTCTAAGTCGCTATATTTTAAAGGTCATAATTAGGGGTTGATAAATTCGTCAATTTGTTGACAAAGCAGATTTTTGGCGGTTTTAAAACCTCAATAACACTATGGCTTTACAATTATAACAAAAAATTACAATAAATTTGCATAGCGGGTTGTATGTCTTCTTATTAGCTGCTAGTTGGTGTAGCAGTTACTATGGCGGGATTTTATTTACTCAGCGAGCACAGTGCGGTCAGTTTTTGTCAGCTTTCCTATCGTGAATCACTTGACTGTGGGGTTACCCCAATAGTTTATAATAACTCTTTAAATTTACTAACCTACTTTGTGGTCTGCCTAAACTTCTAATATCACATTTACCAAATCGCGTCTCAATCAAACTCGCTACTGGCTGCCTTACTAGCGATTTTTATTAAATCCATTGACTCAAAGGTTGAGTATGCCGTACTGGCATGAATGTGCAGAATAAGTAGACCCTCGATATTTCGTACATCAAAATTTATTGATAAACTTTTTATACTGCCATTATTCTTTATACATATTGCCGAGGACATTGATGAAGCATTCTACTCTTGCGCTTGTAATAGCATCTGTGCTATCTGGAGCTGTACTGGTTGGCTGTGACAAAAACGAGGACGCCGCTGGTGAGCAAGCCGCTCAGCAGCAGATGCCGCCTGCGGTCGTCAACGTCCAAACCGTCACATTTGATACCGTCCCTCAAGTACAGACATTCTCCGGACGTACCGCCGCGTATCAAACCGCTGACGTCCGCCCACAGGTCAATGGTGTCATCGACGAAGTGCTGTTCCGTGAAGGCAGTAACGTCAAAAAAGGCCAGCCCCTTTATCGTATCAATACCGACAACTATGCGTCTTCTGTCGCCAGTGGGCAAGCCGCGGTGCAGCAAGCACAAGCCAACTATCAGACAGCACAGGCCAACAACGCCAATGCCAAAGCTGAGCTAGCCAGCCGCCAAGCATCATTGGCGCAGGCGCAAAACGACTTACAACGTCTGCAAGGGCTGGTCGATATCGACGCCATCTCCAAGCAGCAATACGAACAAGCACAAACCGCGGTACGCACCGCACAAGCTGCTGTACAAAGCGCGGCGGCCGCTGTCGCACAGACCCAAGCGGGCATCGAGAGTGCCAAAGCAAGCATTCAAACGGCTAAGGCTGGGCTACAAGCCAGCACGCTAGACCTCAACCGTACCATCGTACGTGCGCCATTGACGGGTCGCACGGGCCGCTCAAGCGTGACGGCGGGTACACTAGTGAGCGCAGGTCAGCCCGATCCGTTGGTGACCATCTCTCGCTTAGACCCTATCTATGTCGATATCAGTCAGTCATCATCTGAGCTACTAAAGCTACGCCAACAAATCTCTGAAGGCAAAGCACAGCCAGGTATGAACTCTGTGGAGCTGGTATTAGAAGACGGCTCGGTCTATCCGGTACGCGGTAAGCTTGCGCTGTCTGAGGCCAAAGTCGATGAATCCACAGGCGCGGTCACCTTGCGCGCGATTTTCCCAAATAGCAACAATATCTTGTTGCCAGGCATGTACGTCACCGCTCGCCTCACGCAGAGCGTCATCACCAACGCCGCCTTAGTACCACAAAGTGCGGTCATGCGTACGCCTAAAGGCGACACGCAAGTGTACATCGCTGACAAAAACAACAAAATCCAAGTGCGTCCAGTCACCATCAATGGTACTTATGATGGACAATGGATCGTCACAGATGGCCTGCAAGCGGGTGATAAAGTGGTCGTTATTGGTGGCTCGAAGGTCAAACCTGAGCAAGAAGTGGTGGTAAAACCACTAGAGAGCGCCAATCCAGCACCATCTGCAAAAGGTGCTGAGGCCAAAACACCGCAGCAAGCGGCAAAAACAATGGATAAGAAGCCAGCTGGTAATGACACCTCTGAAAACAACGCTACCAAAGAAAAATCAACAGAAGCCGCTGCTAACTAATTCCATTCAAAGATAGGAAGACTTAGGGATATACTATGTCACGTTTTTTTATTAATCGCCCTATTTTTGCATGGGTGCTGGCTATTTTGGTCATGCTCATCGGGGTGATATCGGTCATCAATCTACCGATCGAACAGTATCCACGTATTGCACCGCCGACGATTTCGGTGAGTGCCAGCTATCCTGGTGCCAACGCCCAGACCGTCGAAGACTCCGTTGTCCAGATCATTGAGCAACGTATGAAGGGCCTTGATGGTCTGATGTATATGTCATCGTCGAGCTCCTCAAACGGTAGCGGCTCTGTGACGCTCACTTTTGAAAACGGCACAGACCCTGATACGGCACAGGTACAAGTACAAAACAAACTACAAGCGGCCATGAGCTCGCTACCTGAGTCGGTGCAGCGTCAAGGCGTCAACGTCAACAAATCCTCCAGTAGCTTTTTGATGGTACAGGGTTTTATCTCCGAAGACGGTAGTATGGATCGTGCGGATATCGCCGACTATATCAACTCAAACGTCGTCGATCAGCTAAGCCGTGTCGAAGGGGTGGGTGAAGTACAGGTGTTCGGTTCGGCGTATGCCATGCGTATATGGTTGATCCTGCGCGCTTGCGTAGCTACAACATGGTGCCCTCTGATGTGGTCAATGCGCTGTACGCGCACAAAACGCACAAGTCTCAGCCGGTCAGTTAGGGCAAGCACCTGCTGACACCGATCGACAAGTCATTAACGCCACCGTCACCGTACAGAGCTATCTACAAACTCCTGAAGAGTTTAAAGATATCTTGCTAAAAACAGACACCTCGGGCGCGCAAGTACGCCTCGGCGATGTCGCTGATGTCGAAATCGGTAGTGAAAACTATAGCATCATCTCCTTGTATAACGGTCAAGAAGCGGCAGGTCTAGGTATCTCATTGGCTGCAGGCGCAAACGCGCTAGAGACCCGTGAGGCGGTCGGCGCACGTATGGCCGAGCTTGAGAAAAACTTCCCAGCAGGCCTTATCTCTGTTGTGCCTTATGACACCACGCCATTCGTGCGTTTGTCTATCGAGCAAGTGGTTCATACACTGATCGAAGCGATCGTGCTGGTATTTATCGTCATGTTTATTTTCTTACAGAACTGGCGCGCCACTATCATTCCAACCCTTGCTGTCCCTGTCGTACTCTTAGGTACGTTTGCGGTGTTGTATGTCGCAGGCTTTAGTATCAACGTATTGACGATGTTTGCAATGGTACTGTCCATCGGTCTACTGGTTGATGATGCGATCGTTGTTGTCGAAAACGTCGAGCGAATATTAGAAGAAAACCCTGATATTTCGGTCAAAGATGCAACCGTTCAGTCGATGGGCGAGATCAGTAAGATCGTTATTGGTATTGCGCTGATTTTGTCTGCCGTATTTGTACCGATGGCCTTCTTTGGCGGCTCGACAGGTGTTATTTATCGTCAGTTCTCTATCACCTTGATCACGAGCATGGCGCTGTCAGCCATGGTGGCATTGGTGTTCACCCCTGCCCTATGTGTGACCTTGCTAAAACGTGGTAAGAGCCATGAAAAAGGCAGTACTGAACAACAAAAAGGCTTCTTTGGCTGGTTCAACCGCGGCTTCTTTAAACTCAGCCGCTCTTATGAAAACTTCGTCGGCAAAAGTATTCGTTTTAAGTGGTTGTACCTGATCGGCTATGCCGCCATTATCGGTATCATGGCAGTGGTGTTCTTGCGTATTCCAGGTTCGTTTTTGCCAGAAGAAGACCAAGGTATTATGTTTACCTTAGTCCAGCTTCCTGCTGGCTCCACGCTAGATGAAACACAAGACGTGCTCGATAAAGTCAGTAACTATTACGACACGCAAGAAGGCGACAATATCGCCTCTGTCTTTACCGTTGCTGGTTTTAGTTTTGCAGGTCAAGGCCAAAACATGGGTCTGGCATTCGTTCGACTGTCAGATTGGGAGGAGCGCTCAGGCGATGAAAACACCGCGCAAGCCGTAGCTGATCGCGCCATGGGTTATTTCTTTACCCAGTTAAATGAAGCTCAAGTATTTGCCATCGTGCCGCCAGCCATTACTGAGCTTGGTAATGCCAGTGGTTTTGATTTGATGCTACAAGACAGTGGTAACCTTGGACACGAAGGGTTACTTGAAGCCCGTAATATGCTCTTAGGCATGGCAGCACAGAACGATAAAGTATCTGGCGTGCGTCCTAACGGACAAGAAGACTCACCGCAGCTCAAGGTCAATATCAACCAAGAGCAAGCAGCGGCTTATGGCCTATCGCTTGGCAGCATCAATAGTGTTATTTCTACGGCTTGGGGCTCGAGCTATATCAACGACTTCGTCGATCGTGGTCGTATCAAGCGTGTCTATGTTCAAGGTGAAGCCAGTAGCCGTACCAATCCTGATGACATCGGTAAGTGGTATGTACGTAATGATACGGGCGACATGATTTCATTTGATGCATTTTCTAGCAGTGAATGGCAATCAGGGTCACCGCGTCTGACGCGTTATAACAGCTTACCTTCGATGAATATTCAGGGTAGCGCCGCTCCAGGCTTGAGTACTGGTGAAGCGATGAGCTCAATGGAAGCGATGATTGACAAGTTGCCTGAAGGCATCAGCTATGAGTGGACGGGTATGTCATTAGAAGAGCAAAAGTCAGGCGCCCAAGCGCCGATGCTTTATGCGCTTTCAATCCTCGTCGTATTCTTGTGCTTGGCGGCACTATATGAGAGCTGGTCTATCCCCTTCTCTGTCCTACTGGTTATTCCACTTGGGGTATTGGGTGCGGTGATATTTACGTGGTTACGCGGTTTTGCTAACGACATCTACTTGCAAGTGGGTCTACTCACCGTCGTTGGTTTGTCCGCCAAAAACGCCATCTTGATTATTGAATTTGCCAAAGAACACCAAGAAGAAGGCTATAGTCTCAGAGAGGCCGTCATGACCGCAGCACGTCAACGTCTGCGTCCAATTATCATGACCTCACTTGCCTTTGGGCTCGGTGTTGTGCCATTATTCTTGGCGAACGGTCCAGGCTCAGGCAGTCAGAATGCTATTGGTACCAGTGTGGTCGGTGGTGTCTTAACCGCTACCTTCCTCGGCATCTTCTTTATTCCTATGTTCTTTATTTGGGTGCGCAGCATGTTCCCTTATAAGGGCAATGAAGCTCACAATGGTAAAGGGGATGATGATAACCATCCAGGTGGTAACGGCGGCGGTGATAATCCGGTCCCATCTGCCCCTACAGAAGATAAGCAATCATTAACTCCTCCTGCGAGTTATCAGCCTGTAAGCCTTGGAGATAATACACAATGAGTTCTTTATTCTTAACCTCTAACTCAGCCGTAAGAGCGGTAAGCTCTAAAGCTTTACTAGCTACTGGTAAATCATCGCGCCTACTTGGCCTGAGCTTTTTAGCTCTGAGTATGGCCGCTTGTAATACTATCCCTAAAGCAGATACAAGCCCCGTTCTCGCTGAGCCTAACCTGCCGATCGAGCAAGCTTATGGCGCTTTTGGTGATGAGACTGTCAGCACCTCTGAGCAGCCAAGTATCGCAGGACAGCGCTGGCAGGACTTTTATAGCGATGAGCGCCTAAAAGGTCTGATTGCGTTAGGACTGGAAAATAACAAAGACTTTGAAAGTGCGCGCCTTGCAATTGAGAAAGCGCGCGCGCAATATCAAATCACTGACATCAATGATTTGCCTGCGATCAACGCCAGTGGCGGCTACACGCGTCAAGCGCAAAATAGCGTCGACAAAAACCCCAATAGCAGCTATAACGTCAACCTAGGCTTGGCCAACTATGAGCTGGATTTTTGGGGCAAAATTGCCAGCTTAAAAGATCAAGCCTTGCAAAATTTCTTAGCGACGAGCGCCGCCAAAGACGCCACGCAAATCAGCCTGATTAGTAACATCGCCCAAAGCTATGCCAACCTAAGCTATAGCTTGGCGCAGCTAAAACTGGCAGAAGCCACTGCTGAAAGCCGTGAGCGCTCGCTGTTTATTGCCGACAAACGCTTTGAAGCTGGGGTCGATCCCAAACTGCCCTCATTACAAGCCAGCGCGTCTTTAGAAAATGCCAGACTGGCGGTACTACGCGCCCAGAGTAGTATTTTGACCTCGCGTAATGCCTTGCAGTATCTGATTGGCGCCCCGATTCCAAATGAGCTGATTCCAGCGCCTGCCGTCAGCAATATCACAAGCCAGCAGATCTTTAATGCCGGCTTGCCAAGTGAGCTGTTGCGTTATCGCCCTGACGTCCTACAAGCAGAGTACAGCCTCAAAGCGGCTGGTGCCAATATCGAAGTGGCACGCGCCTCTTACTTCCCTTCTATCAGCCTAGCCAGTAGTGTGGGCGTGAGTAGTGGTAGTTTGGATGACTTGTTTAAGAGCGGCTCGGTGGGCTGGTCGTTTGGCCCAAGTATTAGCGTGCCTATCTTTGATGCAGGTCGCCTAGATGCCAACTACGACGTGGCCAAAATCGAGCGCGAGCAGACCTTGGCAAACTACGAAAAATCTATCCAAACCGCCTTCCGTGAAGTGTCAGATGTATTGGCCACACGTGCGACGCTAGGACAGCAGCTCGAAGCACAGTATCGTCTACAAGACAACTTTGAGCAAACCTATCAGATAGCAGATGCACGCTTTAAGGCTGGTATCGCAAACTATCTAGACGTACTCGATGCCCAGCGCTCGCTGTTCTCAACTCAGCAAGGTATCTTGGATTTGGAGCTACAAAAAATCGTCAGCCAAATCGAGCTATACCAAGCGCTCGGTGGCGGTGCCAACCTTGATGTACCAACAGCCATTCCCGTACCGCATAAAAACTTGGTACAATTGGTCAACTTACCTGCTAGCACCAACAAAGCAAAAGCAGTAAACGCTATCGAGGCTGCCAGCTCAGCACGGGTAGCCTCGCCGCAAGAAGCAGGTGCAATCAAGCAAGCGCAGGCCAAAGAGACCGCGAGCTTTGAGCCAACCGCGGTGGTCGATGTCAATGACGATGGTACAACAGATGCTGCAGTCGGGGTGATCACCGAAAAGACCACCTTTGACACCAGTACAGAGACCGTCCCTGTGACCCAGATCGTTGAACCATAAGCAGTCTTAACGAGGGCAAGGCAACACAACGCCCTCACCCTAACAGTCGATACGTACCATCAGCCCTACCGACTTGGTAGGGCTTTTTGCTTTTGACCGCGGCTATTGGGTATAGTAGTCAGACCATACTAGCCAGCCTCACATAGCCGTATCAGACGGCAACGCTTAAAACATGTAAACCCATCAAACAAAACAAATATAAGGAATGATTATGAGCTATACCTTTAACCGTCAATATCCTGCCACTCGCTTGCGCCGCTTGCGTTATAACGACAATGTACGCGCGATGATTCGTGAAGTGGAGCTACACCCCAAACACTTTATCGCCCCCGTTTTTGTCTTAGAAGGCAAAAACCAGCGTGAGGCCATCTCTAGCATGCCAGGGGTCGAGCGTCTATCTATCGATCTGCTGATCGATTATGCCAAAGCGCTATTAAATGAGGGCGTCACAACCATCGATATTTTTCCCGTCATTGACAACGCCCTAAAAACCCCAGACGGCAAAGCAGCCTACGATAAAAATGGCCTGACAGCGCGCGCCGTAAAAGCCGTAAAAGACGCCGTACCAGAAATGGTGGTGATGACTGACGTGGCACTGGACCCGTATACCTCACATGGCCAAGATGGTCTGCTCGACGATAGTGGCTATGTCATCAACGATGCCACCATCGAGGTATTGGTCAAGCAAGCCCTCGTCCATGCACAGGCTGGCGCTGATATCATCTCACCAAGTGACATGATGGATGGCCGTATCAAAGCCATGCGTGATGCCTTTGAGAGCGAAGGTCTTGTCAATACCGCTATCATGGCTTATTCTGCCAAATACGCCTCGGCTTATTATGGACCATTCCGTGATGCTGTCGGCAGTGCAGGCAACCTAAAAGGTGGGCACAAAAAACAATACCAAATGGACTTTGGTAACCGCGCCGAGGCTCTACACGAGGTGGCCATGGACATCAACGAAGGCGCCGATATGGTGATGATCAAGCCCGGTCAGCCTTATCTGGATTTGATTCGCGAAGTCAAAAACACCTTTGGCATACCGACTTTTGCTTATCAAGTATCTGGCGAATATGCCATGCACATGGCCGCGATTCAAAATGGCTGGCTGACTGATGCGGTGATCCTAGAGTCTTTGATTGGCTTTCGCCGCGCGGGTGCCGACGGTATCTTGACCTATTTTGCCTTAGAGGCAGCGCGTCAGCTAAATAACGCTTAAAGATAAGTTTAATCAGTAGTTTATTTCAAAAACGCCCCAGCTAACATCGGTCAGCTGGGCGTTTTTTGTTGTGGTATGTTTTTATCAGTATCCGTTAACCTCTGTCGGTAAACCTCTTAAACACACAGACAATTTGATAAATGGTCACTTTAAGACAGACTTATGTCTTATCACGCTGATGTGGTGAATGAAAATCAATCGCAGGCCCGACAGGGACGATACGTGTTGGGTTGATATTGGCATGACTGCCATAATAGTGCTGCTTGATATGCGTCATATTGACCGTCTCTGCAACGCCTGGCACTTGATACAACTCTCGTAGATAGCCCCATAGATTGGGATAATCAACAATACGGCGTATGTTGCATTTAAAATGACCAAAATACACACTATCAAAACGCACAAGCGTGGTAAATAAGCGCCAATCTGCTTCTGTGATCGTCTGGCCGACCAAGTAGCGCTGCTGGGACAAGCGCGCCTCGAGCATGTCTAACGCCTCAAATAGCGCCGTCACTGCCTCTTCATAAGCAGCTTGCGTGGTAGCAAACCCTGCCTTATAGACGCCATTGTTTACCGCTGTATAGACCCTATCGTTGATCTCATCGATTTCGGCCAACTTCTCTGCTGGCAAAAAGTTACCAGCACGCGCGCCGACCTCATCAAAGGCGGTGTTAAACATACGGATGATCTCTGATGACTCATTGCTGACGATGGTGTTGGTTTTTTTATCCCACAAGATAGGCACCGTGACGCGCCCTGTATAATCAGGCTTCGCCGCAACGTATATCTCATAAGCATAATCGGCATCGTGTAGCGGATCAGCAATCACGCCCTCGCCTGCGGCAAACGTCCAGCCCTTATCACCCATAAACGGATGCACGACCGACAACGACACCATATCCTCCAAGCCCTTGAGCTTACGATAAATGGTGGTGCGATGCGCCCAAGGGCAAGCCAGCGATACATACAGATGATAACGGTTTGGCTCGGCTTTAAAACCGCCTACCCCTGATGGGCCTGCGCTACCGTCTGCGGTCACCCAGTTTCTAAAGCCTGCGTCCTCACGCTGAAAACGCCCCCCACTGGATTTTGTGTCATACCACTGATCTTGCCACTTTCCCTCGACTAATAACCCCATAATCTATCCCATTCTACGTTAATATCATCATAGCCTTGTCACCGTCATCATTGAGTCCTGACATCAAACAAAACAGTCTGTACAACGACCTCTGATCAAAACCATTGCTCTTTTATGAAAACCACTGAGCCATTATGACAACCATAGTAACATCAATGCCGGTGATATCTCTATGCAGCTTTATTCTTAATGCTTATCACCCACAAAACACCAACCAAACGCATCAGATAAATCGCTGGCAGTCGCCAAACTATAGAGAAAAGGCCATAAAAAGCTTCAATATCGAAGGAATTATAAGTATTTTCATAATAATTCAATTTTTTTATAAAAAAGGCTTGCAAAGTCTTAAAAACTTGCTAAAATGCTCAACCTAAATAGGCGTATAGCTCAGTTGGTTAGAGCGCTACCTTGACATGGTAGAGGTCGCTAGTTCGAATCTAGTTACGCCTACCAGATTCGAAAAGCCCCAATCTTTAAGATTGGGGCTTTTTTATCCACAGAAGATATGCAATGGAAGTGGCGGAAAAAATACTTGTCTACATCGACTCATAGTCATGATTATACAAGCAGATTTAAATCATTTAAAAAAGTGACGGTGACCAAAACGCGACCGACCCTTTGTAATTATCCCCTAAAATAACACAGCTCAAACGTAGAGTTTCTTATAAAATACCCATAAGGAGTTTTGATATGAGCAAACGAATGACTGAGACCCAAATCGTATCCAATGATATTAAAGCAGAAGCTAGAATTTGACCTTGCAAGTAAAAGAGCTGTGTTTCTAAATGCAGGGGTAGCTAGCTCGACTTTTATAATGAGGAACGTTAAGAAACAGTCAGTATAGGGCGGTTGCCAGCAGATTTGATAAGCTCAAGCAGAGTTATGAAAATACGGTCGCTCTTGCTTTGTAGCTATGTCTGAAACTCAAATTATAGGAATGACTCAAATCATCGCCCTAATAATGATAAGCTGGTAAATAAGTTATTCTGAAAAACACATGTAAAACGCATCTCTCTAAAACAAAACTTGTAAAAGCTCTACTGACTGTCTTAGAATGGCATTGTTAAAAATCCTGTCTATTTTGTTAAGCCTTCTTTCTAAATTGCATCAACTTTAGGGTTTGGTCGAACAGGTCCACTTATCCATATATGTTACTTATACAGCATTCATAATGCTGAAAACACGATGACCCTATCATGTCTACTAAGCATCGAAAGCTTGTTTTACGATATTCATCACCAGTAACGATGTGGTTTGGCATGTTGGTCGCATACCTTTCCTTGGCCGGCATCGCCAATATCACGCTTTTTTCTAACACCTTTGTATGGGATGATAACCTCGCTGGGTCCTTAGGCGTCTGTGCTGAGCTTGCACCAGTAGTATCGGTCATCAAACAGTATGAGCAAATACAGACCGATATTGCGCACACCAATCATCACATACCCATTGATAGTGCCGCTCATCACTTACCACACCAAGCATCGACTGCGACCGTTAAGCCTATCATAACGGTTGACGCCGCATCTTCGCAGGCAGCCTTATATAACAAAGATAAGGTTGAACGCTCTGAATCTAACCCTAATGCCGTCAAATACCATGGCTGCGACCTTTGCACTGCCATGTCTGCGGCACTATTACCAGTCGCTTTTACACATACTGACTCGGCTTTGATTGAGCTGTCTACTGTCTCAGTCACATTTTTATATCGCTCACATAGTTATTATTCGGTTAGTTTTCTAAGACCCCTCGCACGCGCTCCTCCACTAGTCACATCCATATAATCATTCACATTTATAGGCCAATATTTTTAGAGCATTAATAACGATACTCCCCATCAACGCACCTACTTGGCATGTTGATTGAGGTGCTTGTATACGCTTGCTTAAAAAACCATGCTCAAAATGCTATCTCTTTATATCGAGAAACATTCAGTAAATGCTTACTCTAAGCCCATAAGTGGCTTGTCTGACATTCTATCTTGGTAAAAACTGAATAATCGATTTCATAAAATATTTTTGCAAATCTCTAGGAACATAAGATGTCATCTTCATCAATGAACGTTGTACCTATTTTAAAACTAAGTGTTTTAGCCTTATCTTGTTGCATATCAGTAGCACTTATGCAGATTCTACCACCGTAAAAGCGTATATGCATACTACGGATGATGAGCCACACATCCGATTGCCAGAAATCGTCGTTTATGCGAAGCCATCTAGTACCGATGCCCTTGGAAAAGCAGCCAGCATTAATCAAAAATTTATTAGCAGCAAACAAGTGGCAAGCAGTGATACAGCCACTATACTGACAAAAATACCCGGTCTGAATGTACAAAGTGCTGGTGGTATCTCAAACCTACCTGTGATGAGAGGCTTGGCGGACAATCGTCTACGTGTTTTAGTAGATGGTGTTGACTCAATCGCCTCTTGTCCAAATAGTATGAACTCACCCCTTTCTTATATCGCACCAAGCTCTGTAGATGAAACCACCGTCTATGCAGGTGTGACGCCTGTGAGTGTCGGTGGTAATAGTATTGGTGGCACTATCGTTGTCGAAACAGCAGAGCCTGTCTTTTCAACGGATAGCGACATACTAACTTTAGGTGAAGATTGGCACATTTTATCGTAGCAATGGTGATGCTTATGGTGCCAACTTGTCGACCACAGCGGCAAACGATCAACTTAGCCTCACCTATAAAGGCAGCTTCGCACAGGCAGATAACTATAAAGCTGGTGGTAATTTTAAATCTTATACCCAAACAGGGAACCCTAATAAAACATTAGCAAAAGACGAAGTTGGTTCAACCGCTTATGAGAGCAAAAATCAATCATTAGACATTGCTTATAAGAATGGTAATCATCTGCTACAAGGTACTTATCTGTGGCAAAACGTACCAAAAGAACTATATCCAAACCAGCGGATGGACATGCTCGATAATCAGCTTGACCGTATTAATCTACGCTATCAAGGAGAGTTAAACTGGGGACAGTTAGAAGCACAGGCCTATCATGAAGATGTCGATCACTATATGAATTTTGGAGAAGACAAACAGTTCTTGTACGGTGCCGCCAAAGGTATGCCTATGAGTACCAACAGCAAGACGATTGGAACCAATTTAAAAGCGATTGTCGACTTAGCTGAGCAAGGCACACTTAATATAGGGGCTGAATATCAAGACTATACGCTTGATGACACGTGGGCAGCATCTGGCAACGGTATGATGTCGCCAAACAAATTTCAAAATATCAACAATGGTCAACGTCAGCGTATCAGCATCTATGGCGAATGGGAAAAAGACATCTCTCCTGAATGGACAACTCAGCTTGGTACCCGCTACGAAAACGTACGTACCAGTGCTGATGAAGTACATGGCTATCAAGTCGGTGGTCAAAACAATATGACCAATCAGTTGCGAGATAGCGCTAACTTTAATGCCAGCGACCGTAGTACCACTGACCACAACATCGACGTAACCGCGATCGCCCGCTACAACATTGATGCACAAAAAACCTTAGAACTGGGGCTGTCGCATAAAGAACGCACACCCAGCCTCTATGAACGCTATACGTGGTCGACATGGCCCATGGCGGCTGTCATGAATAATACTGTTGGAGATGGCAATGGCTATTTTGGTGATCCCAATCTGAGTCCTGAAAAATCAAATACCCTATCAGCTACCTTAGACTGGCGCGCTGATGATGACAGCTGGGGTATTAAAGCCACACCTTATTATTCATATATTGATGACTATGTTGATGCCGTACAGTGGAATCGTATGACCAATACAGCGGCGGGTACTCAAACAACTAATCAATATAATGTACTGCGCTATACCAACCAAGATGCTGAGATATATGGCATAGATATCTCAGCCAATCAGGAGTTGGCAGCAAATGCTTGGGGGTACTGGGATATAGTAGGCTCTTTAAGCTATACCAAAGGGGAAAATAAAGACAGCGGCTCAGACTTATATAACATCATGCCATTTAATGGCAGTGTCGCCCTGAATCGGGAAAATAACGGTTGGACAAACCAAATCGAAGTGGTGGGTGTCGCGGCTAAAAAGGATGTATCCACCCCTCGCAACGAAATTAAAACCGCGGGTTATGGTCTCTTAAACCTCAGTACGGGCTATCAGTTTAAAGAGGTCGCAATTGAGGCTGGTATCGATAACGTATTTGATAAAAACTATGCATTACCTCTAGGGGGCGCATACATGGGTCAAGGTAGAACCATGTCTATGAATAAGGAGATAGATGGCAGCTCTAACTGGGGCACATCTGTCCCTGGCGCGGGTCGCTCCTTCTATGTAGGTATCAACTATAAGTTTTAGTTGTCATTAAGATAGCTTGTTCACTTTGTTTTTTATACCATTTCCAAAAATGAGAATAACAAAGAAAACTTGTGTGATATGACCACTAACAGGTTTAATAAGTCACACAAGGCTAATCGTATTTTTGGATTTGGTATTATTTTATGGAACCATCTTTAAGACTATAGTATTGTTCACTGCGACAGTTTATATAAGATTTTGGGGCTGTCCTAGATAAGCAAAATTATTTAGGATAGCACTATGAGAAAGAGTAAACTAAGTTGGTATAAACAAAACAGACTCATCGAGTTATTTGTTGCTGGTTCTACCGCGAGAACAGCAGCAAGCTTAGTTGGTGTTAATAAAACCACAGCCAGTTATTACTTTCATAGGCTACGAGTGCTTATTTACGAGAATAGTCAAGACCCTGGTCTATTTGAAGGCGAAATCGAAGTAGACGAATCATACTTTGGTGGCACTCGTAAAAGGCAAGCGAGGGCGAGGTGCTGGTAACAAAGTGCCCGTGTTTGGCCTATTAAAGCGTAATGGCAAGGTCTACGCATGTGTACCCAATGCTAAAGCAGATACTTTGATCCCCATCATAAGAAAAAGTGAAGCCTGATAGCATTGTTTATACTGACTCATTTAAAAAGCTATAACGCATTAGATGTCAGTGAGTTTACTCATTATCGTATCAACCACTCTAAAACCTTTTGTTAATGACAAGAATCATA
Organism: Psettodes erumei; assembly: GCA_016785225.1. Classification (NCBI taxonomy): domain Eukaryota; kingdom Metazoa; phylum Chordata; class Actinopteri; order Pleuronectiformes; family Psettodidae; genus Psettodes; species Psettodes erumei. Next base: position 1,666 of record JAFBJZ010000341.1, on the reverse strand, counting down.
TTAACGGTATAGAGAACTTTTGGAACCAAGCTAAACGGCATCTACGTAAGTTTAACGGGGTTCCAAAAGAGCATTTTCACCTCTATTTAAAGGAATGTGAGTGGCGTTTTAATCACAGTGACCCAAAGTCGCAATTACTACAATTAAAACAATGGGTTAAACAGGGTTTGAACTAGTTATCTAGGACAGCCCTCCAAATAGCGCTTGCGCCGCTTGTTTACCAGAGGTGGCTGCTTGCTCCATCGTTGGGATTTTCCAGCGCCCAGTCACTGAGATAATCTCGCCAGCTAACACTATATTGTCCCACTGCGTCGCAGTATCAATCAGCTCGTCATCGGCATTACGTACGTAGATTTGCGCTAAGTTAACCCAGCGCTTACCGTTCTCTTGCAAGATACCCATCTCCGCCGTTTCGATATCAGCATAGTCTTGCCAATCCTCGGTATAGCGTAGATTGATAGCGTCAATAGAGCCGCCTTTTGCAATAGCTTTACGCTCGGTCTCATCGGTGATACCTAGCTGATAAAGGATTTCCTCGGCAGCTTCCTCAGGGCTACACTCCATAAAGCGCTTGCCAAACAGCGAGCCTTTATTAAACGGTGAGCTACAAGTGGCCGATAGGTTATAGTCAAAGCCGTTAGGAAACTCAACATCCTGCCAAAAGCCGTCACGGTGCTGAATTTGAAAGACGATATTCCACGGCGCATCAAAGCATAGGTTGTACGACTTACCCAAAAATGGCTCAAAAACTTTTGGCACTTCGCTCAACGGATACTGAGTGCCAAACGACCATTCATCGTTGAACGGCTTTTTGACTTGCGGCATGAGCCCCAGTTTCCACAGCACCTCATGCGGTAGCGCCATGACTGCCGCATCAAAACGCTGGTCTTGCAGGGTATGTTGTAATTGACTGTCACTTGCTTGAATATCTATGCTCAGCTGCTCGTTATCATGGTGATGCAGATTGACTATCCGTGTTTGGGTGATGAATTTGACCCCGCGCTTTTTTAGCTTATCAACTAACGCGTCAATGACCTTGGATGTGGGACGATTAAAGCAGTAGGATTTAGAAGCCACGCCTTTTGGCAGCACAGGCGCGTCAAGCATCGGCAGGAACATCAGTACAAAGCTGTCCATGATATCGACCGCTTTACTATGCATGCGCGCGCCCGTCAAAATCCCGAACCAATTGGTTATAAAGCGCTTAGTATGCGCGTCAAAGTCATCGATACCGATAATGTCGCCTGCTTTTTTATGAGCCATTGCTGCACGCTCTTCATCAGAGGCATTGACGTGATGGACGATGCGCTGCACCAGTTGCAGCATGTCTTTTTTGTTGAGATTAAAGGTCTCAATCATCGACTCAATAGTCGCCAAATCTAACGACGCGCGTCTATCGACAGCGACTTTGTTACCGCTATTTTTGCTCTGTATCTTTTCGTCATCAAGCGCGTTATTACCACTTTGATAAAACTGATAGTTATCAACAGGCGTCAACATATGCAATAAGCTCGCCCGATCAAAGAGATTAAACAAAGAAAAATAAGTCGAGCTTAAAGCGCGAATAGAGTGCTCTTCAAAACGCTGCGCCTCTTCATTAAAATACCCAATCATTTTGCCACCGCAGCGCGCTGCACGAGACTCCACAACAGTAATCTCTAGATTT
>JAFBJZ010000340.1:0-23922 GCA_016785225.1 Psettodes erumei | reverse complement strand
GAACTAGAAAGACATGCTAAACTACCACAAAGAGACACAGGATGACTTCAAAGCAGTTCAGAACTAGCACAAAAGAGACACAATATGACTTCAAAGACATGCTAAACTACCACAAAGAGACACAGGATGACTTCAAAGCAGTTCAGAACTAGCACAAAGAGACACAATATAACTTCAAAGACATGCTAAACTACCACAAAGAGACACAGGATGACTTCAAAGCAGTTCAGAACTAGCACAAAGAGACACACAATATAACTTCAAAGACATGCTAAACTACCACAAAGAGACACAGGATGACTTCAAAGCAGTTCAGAAGTAGCACAAAGAGACACAATATAACTTCAAAGACATGCTAAACTACCACAAAGAGACACAGGATGACTGTCAAAGATGTTCAGAACTAGCACAAAGAGACACAAGATGACTTCAAAGCACATATAGCACAAAGACTTCAAAGACATGCTAAACTACCACAAAGAGACACAGGATGACTTCAAAGCAGTTCAGAACTAGCACAAAGAAAGACAGTTCAGAACTACCACAAAGACACACAATATGACTTTAAGACATGTTCAGAACTACCACAAAGAGACACAATATGACTTCAAAGACATGCTAAACTACCACAAAGAGACACAGGATGACTTCAAAGCAGTTAAGAACTAGCACAAATAGACACAATATAACTTCAAAGACATGCTAAACTACCACAAAGAGACACAGGATGACTTCAAAGCAGTTCAGAACTAGCACAAAGAGACACAATATAATATAACTTCAAAGACAAGCTAAACTGCCACAAAGAGACACAGGATGACTTCAAAGCAGTTAAGAACGAGCACAAATAGACACAATATAAGTTCAAAGACATGCTAAACTACCACAAAGAGACACAGGATGATGTCAAGGATGTTCAGAACTAGCACGAAGAGAAACAATATGACTTCAAAGCACTTCAGAAGTAGCATAAAGACACACAAGATGACTTTCAAGACATGCTAAACTACCACAAAGAGACACAAGATGAATTCAAAGCAGTTCAGAAGTAGGACAAAGAGACACAATATGACTTCAAAGACATGCTAAACTACCACAAAGACTGACAAGATGACATTAAAGCAGTTCAGAACTAACACAAGGACACACAAGATGAATTTAAGGACATGCTAAACTACCACAAAGAGACACAAGAAGACTTCAAGGACATGCTAAACTACCACTAAGAGATACAGGATGACTTCAAAGCAGTTAAGAACTAGCACAAAGAGACACAATATAAGTTCAAAGACATGCTAAACTACCACAAAAAGACACAGGATGACGTCAAAGATGTTCAGAACTAGCATGAAGAGACACAATACGACTTTAAAGACATGCTAAACTACAACAAAGAGACACAAGATGACTTCAAAGCAGTGAAGAAATTGCACAAAGAGACACAATGTAACTTCAAAGACATGCTAAATTTCCACAAAGATACACAGGATGACTTCAAAGCAGTGAAGAACTAGCACAAATAGACACAATATAACTTCAAAGACATGCTAAACTACCACAAAGAGAAACAAGATGACTTCAAAGACATGCTAAACTACCACAAAGGGACACAGGATGACTTCAAAGCAGTTAAGAACTAGCACAAATAGACACAATATAAGTTCAAAGACATGCTAAACTAGCACAAAGAGACATAGGAAGACTTCAAAGCAGTGAAGAACTAGCACAAAAAGACAATATATCTTCAAAGACAAGCTAAAGTACCACAAGGAGACACAGGATGACATCAAAGCAGTTCAGAACTAGCACAAAGAGACACAATATAACTTCAAAGACATGCTAAACTGCCACAAAGAGACACAGGATGACTTCAAAGCAGTTAAGAACGAGCACAAATAGACACAATATAAGTTCAAAGACAAGCTAAACTGCCACAAAGAGACACAGGATGACTTCAAAGCAGTTAAGAACGAGCACAAATAGACACAATATAAGTTCAAAGACATGCTAAACTACCACAAAGAGACACAGGATGATGTCAAGGATGTTCAGAACTAGCACGAAGAGAAACAATATGACTTCAAAGCACTTCAGAAGTAGCATAAAGACACACAAGATGACTTTCAAGACATGCTAAACTACCACAAAGACACACAAGATGAATTCAAAGCAGTTCAGAAGTAGCACAAAGAGACACAAATATGACTTCAAAGACATGCTAAACTACCACAAAGAGACACAGGATGACTTCAAAGCATGTTCAGAACTAGCACAAATAGACACAATATAACTTCAAAGACATGCTAAACTACCACAAAGAGACACAGGATGACTTCAAAGATGTTCTAAACTAGCACAAAGAGACACAATATGACTTCAAAGACATGCTAAACTACCACAAAAAGACACACAGGATGACTTCAAAGCAGTTAAGAACTAGCACAAATAGACACAATATAAGTTCAAAGACATAACTTCCACAAAGAGACACAATATAACTTCAAAGACATGCTAAACTGCCACAAAGAGACACAGGATGACTTCAAAGCAGTTAAAAACGAGCACAAATAGACACAATATAAGTTCAAAGACATGCTAAACTACCACAAAGAGACACAGGATGATGTCAAGGATGTTCAGAACTAGCACGAAGAGACACAAGATGACTTCAAAGCACTTCAGAAGTAGCATAAAGACACACAAGATGACTTCAACGACATGCTAAACTACCACAAAGAGACACAGGATGACTTCAAAGCAGTTAAGAACAAGCACATATAGACACAATATGACTTCAAATACATGCTAAACTAGCACAAATAGACACAATATAATGTTCAAAGACATGCTAAACTAAAGAGACACAAAGAGACACAAGAAGACTTCAAAAGACACAATGCTAAACTGCTAAACTACAAAGAGACACAATATAACTTCAAAGACAAGCTAAAAGTACCACAAAAAGACACAGGATGATGTCAAAGATGTTCAGAACTAGCAAAAAGAGACACAAGATGACTTCAAAGACATGCTAAACTACCACAAGGACTCACAAGATGACATCAAAGCAGTTCAGAACTAGCAAAAAGAGACACAATATAACTTCAAAGACATGCTAAACTACCACAAAGAGACACAGGATGACTTCAAAGAGGTTAAGAACAAGCACATATAGACACAATATAAGTTCAAAGACATGCTAAACTAGCACAAAGAGACACAATATAAGTTCAAAGACATGCTAAACTACCACAAAGAGACACAAGATGACTTCAAAGACATGCTAAACTACCACAAAGAGACACAGGATGACGTCAAAGATGTTCAGAACTAGCACAAAGAGACACAATATAACTTTCAAAGACATGCTAAACTACCACAAAGAGACACAGGATGACTTCAAAGCAGTTAAGAACTAGCACAAAGAGACACAATATAACTTCAAAGACATGCTAAACTACCACAAAGAGACACAGGATGACTTCAAAGCAGTTCAGAACTAGCACAAAGAGACAATATAACTTCAAAGACAAGCTAAACTACCACAAAGAGACACAGGATGACTTCAAAGCAGTTCAGAACTAGCAAAAAGACACACAATATAACTTCAAAGACATGCTAAACTACCACAAAGAGACACAGGATGACTTCAAAGCAGTTAAGAACTAGCACAAAGAGACACAATATAACTTCAAAGACATGCTAAACTACCACAAAGAGACACAGGATGACTTCAAAGCAGTTCAGAACTAGCACAAAGAGACACAAAGATGACTACCAAAGAGACATGCTAAAAAGACATAGTACAAAGAGACACAATATGACTTCAAAGACATTCTAAACTACCACAAAGAGACACAGGATGACTTCAAAGCAGTTAAGAACTAGCACAAAGAGAGACACAATATAACTTCAAAGACATGCTAAACTACCACAAAAAGACACAGGATGACGTCAAAGATGTTCAGAACTAGCACAAAGAGACACAATATAACTTCAAAGACATGCTAAACTACCACAAAGAGACACAAGATGACTTCAAAGCAGTTCAACTACTAGCAAAAAGAGACACAAGATGACTTCAAAGACATGCTAAACTACCACAAAGAGACACAAGATGACTTCAAAGCAGTTCAGAACTAGCAAAAAGAGACACAATATAACTTCAAAGACATGCTAAACTACCACAAAGAGACACAGGATGACTTCAAAGACATGTTAAGAACTAGCACAAAGAGACACAATATGACTTCAAAGACATGCTAAACTACCACAAAGAGACACAAGATGACTTCAAAGCAGTTCAGAACTAGCACAAAGAGACACAATATGACTTCAAAGACATGCTAAACTACCACAAAGAGACACAATATGACTTCAAAGACATTCTAAACTAGCACAAAGAGACACAATATAAAGCACATCAAAGAGCATTCAGAACTAGCACAAAGAGACACAATATGACTTCAAAGACATGCTAAAACTACCACAAAGAGACACAATATGACTTCAAAGACATGCTAAACTACCACAAAGAGACACAGGATGACTTCAAAGCAGTTAAGAACTAGCACAAATAGACACAATATAAGCAAAGACATGCTAAACTACCACAAAGAGACACAATATGAGTTCAAAGACATGCTAAACTACCACAAAGAGACACAGGATGACTTCAAAGATGTTCAGAACTAGCACAAAAGAGACACAATATGACTTCAAAGACATGCTAAACTACCACAAAGAGACACAGGATGACTTCAAAGCAGTTCAGAACTAGCACAAAGAGACACAATATAACTTCAAAGACATGCTAAACTACCACAAAGAGACACAATATGACTTCAAAGATGTTCAGAACTACACAAAGAGACACAAGATGACTTAAAAAGACATGCTAAACTACCACAAGGACTCACAAAGATGACATCAAAGCAGTTAGAACTAGAAAAAGACACAATATAACTTCAAAGACATGCTAAACTACCACAAAGAGACACAATATGACTTCAAAGACATGCTAAACTACCACAAAGAGACACAGGATGACGTCAAAGATGTTCAGAACTAGCACAAAGAGACACAATATAACTTCAAAGACATGCTAAACTACCACAAAGAGACACAGGATGACTTCAAAGCAGTTAAGAACTAGCACAAAGAGACACAATATATAAAGACATTAAACTACCAAAAAGACATGCTGATGTCAAGGATGTTCACTAGCACAAAGAGACACAATATGACTTCAAAGCAGTTCAGAACTAGCACAAAGACACAATATGACTTTCAAAAAGACATGCTAAACTACCACAAAGAGACACAAGATGACTTCAAAGACATGCTAAAACTATCACAAAGAGACACAATATGACTTCAAAGACATGCTAAACTACCACAAAGAGACACACAAGATGACTTCAAAGCAGTTCAGAACTAGCAAAAGACACACAAGATTACTTCAAATACATGCTAAAATACCACAAAGAGACACAGGATGACTTCAAAGACATGTTAAAACTAGCACTAAGAGACACAATATAACTTCAAAGACATGCTAAACTACCACAAAAGAGACACAGGATGACTTCAAAGCAGTTAAGAACTAGCACAAAGAGACACAATATGACTTCAAAGACATGCTAAACTACCACAAAGAGACACAGGATGACGTCAAAGATGTTCAGAACTAGCACAAAGAGACACAATATAACTTTAAAGACATGCTAAACTACCACAAAAAAGACACACACAAAGAGACACAGGATGACTTCAAAGCAGTTCAGAACTACCACAAAGAGACACAAGATGACTTCAAAGACATGCTAAACTACCACAAAGAGACACAGGATGACATCAAAGCAGTTCAGAACTAGCACAAAGAGACACAATATAACTTCAAAGACATGCTAAACTACCACAAAGAGACACAGGATGACTTCAAAGCAGTTAAGAACTAGCACAAATAGACACAATATAAGTTCAAAGACATGCTAAACTACCACAAAGAGACACAGGATGACTTCAAAGATGTTCAGAACTAGCACAAAGAGACACAATATAACTTCAAAGACAAGCTAAACTACCACAAAGACACACAAGATGACTTCAAAGACATGCTAAACTACCACAAAGAGACACAAGAAGACTTCAAGGACATGCTAAACTACCACTAAGAGACACAATATGACTTCAAAGACATGCTAAACTACCACAAAGAGACACAGGATGACTTCAAAGCAGTTAAGAACTCCCACAAGGAGACACAATATGACTTCAAAGCATTTCAGAAGTAGCACAAAGACACACAAGATGACTTTAAAGACATGCTAAACTACCACAAAGAGACACACTATGATTTCAAAGACATGCTAAACTACCACAAAGAGACATAGGATGACGTTAAAGATGTTCAGAACTAGCACAAAGAGAAACAATGTAATTTCAAAGACATGCTAAATTTCCACAAAGATACACAGGATGACTTCAAAGCTGTGAAGAACTAGCGCAAATAGACACAATATAAGTTCAAAGACATGCTAAACTACCACAAAGAGACACAGGATGATGTCAAGGATGTTCAGAACTAGCACGAAGAGACACAGGATGATGTCAAGGATGTTCAGAACTAGCACGAAGAGACACAATATGCCTTAAAAAGACATGCTAAACTACCACAGAGACTGACAAGATGACATTAAAGCAGTTCAGAACTAACACAAGGACACACAAGATGAATTTAAGGACATGCTAAACGACCACAAAGAGAAACAAGATGACTTCAAAGACATGCTAAACTACCACAAAGAGACACACGATGACTTCAAAGCAGTGAAGAACAAGCACAAAGAGACAATATAACTTCAAGGACAAGCTAAACTACCACAAAGAGACACAGGATGATGTCAAAGATGTTCAGAACTAGCACAAAGAGACACAATGTAACTTCAAAGACATGCTAAATTTCCACAAAGATACACAGGATGACTTCAAAGCAGTGACGAACTAGCACAAATACACACAATATAACTTCAAAGACATGCTAAACTACCACAAAGAGAAACAAGATGACTTCAAAGACATGCTAAACTACCCAAAAAAGAGACACGGGATGACTTCAAAGCAGTTCAGAACTAGCACAAATAGACACAATATAAGTTCAAAGACATGCTAAACTACCACAAAGAGACATAGGATGAATTCAAAGCAGTGAAGAACTACCACAAAGAGACAATATATCTTCAAAGACAAGCTAAAGTACCACAAGGAGACACAGGATGACATCAAAGCTGTTCAGAAATAGCACAAAGAGACACAATATAACTTCAAAGACATGCTAAACTGCCACAAAGAGACACAGGATGACTTCAAAGCAGTTAAGAACGAGCACAAATACACAATATAAGTTCAAAGACATGCTAAACTACCACAAAGAGACACAGGATGATGTCAAGGATGTTCAGAACTAGCACAAAGAGACACAATATGACTTCAAAGACATGCTAAACTACCACAAAGACTGACAAGATGACATTAAAGCAGTTCAGAACTAACACAAGGACACACAAGATGAATTTAGGGACATGCTAAACTACCACAAAGAGAACCAAGAAGACTTCAAGGACATGCTAAACTACCACTAAGAGATACAATATGACTTCAAAGCAGTTAAGAACTAGCACAAAGAGACATATTATAAGTTCAAAGACATGCTAAACTACCACAAAAAGACACAGGATGACGTCAAAGATGTTCAGAACTAGCATGAAGAGACACAATACGACTTTAAAGACATGCTAAACTACCACAAAGAGACACAAGTTGACTACAAAGCAGTGAAGAACTAGCATAAAGAGACACAATGTAACTTCAAAGACATGCTAAATTTCCACAAAGATACACAGGATGACTTCAAAGCAGTGAAGAACTAGCACAAATAGACACAATATAACTTCAAAGACATGCTAAACTACCACAAAGAGACATAGGATGACTTCAAAGCAGTGAAGAACTAGCACAAAGAGACAATATATCTTCAAAGACAAGCTAAAGTACCACAAGGAGACACAGGATGACATCAAAGCAGTTCAGAACTAGCACAAAGAGACACAATATAACTTCAAAGACATGCTAAACTGCCACAAAGAGACACAGGATGACTTCAAAGCAGTTAAGAACGAGCACAAATAGACACAATATAAGTTCAAAGACATGCTAAACTACCACAAAGAGACAAGGGATGATGTCAAGGATGTTCAGAACTAGCACGAAGAGACACAACATAACTTCAAAGACATGCTAAACTACCACAAAGAGACATAGGATGACTTCAAAGCAGTGAAGAACTAGCACAAATAGACACAATGTAACTTCAAAGACATGCTAAACTACCACAAAGAGACACAGGATGACATCAAAGATGTTCTTAACTAGCACAAAGAGACACATAATAACTTCAACGATATGCTCAACTACCACAAAGAGACAAAATATAACTTCAAAGACAAGATAAACTACCACAAAGAGACACAGGATGACATCAAAGCAGTTCATAACTAGCACAAAGAGACCCAATATAACTTCAAAGAAATGCTAAACTGCCACAAAGAGACACAGGATGACTTCAAAGCAGTTCAGAAGTAGCACAAAGAGGCACAATATGACTTCAAAGACATGCTAAACTACCACAAAGAGACACAGGATGACATCAAAGCAGTTAAGAACTAGCACAAATAGACACAATATAAGTTCAAATACATGCTAAACTAGCACAAATAGACACAATATAAGTTCAAGGACATGCTAAACTACCACAAAGAGACATAGGATGACGTTAAAGATGTTCAGAACTAGCACAAAGAGACACAATGTAACTTCAAAGACATGCTAAATTTCCACAAAGATACACAGGATGACTTCAAAGCAGTAAAGAACTAGCACAAATAGACACAATATAACTTCAAAGACATGCTAAACTACCACAAAGAGACACAGGATGACATCAAAGATGTTCTTCACTAGCACAAAGAGACACATAATAACTTCAACGATATGCTCAACTACCACAAAGAGACACAATATAACTTCAACGATATGCTCAACTACCACAAAGAGACACAATATAACTTCAAAGACAAGATAAACTACCACAAAGATACACAGGATGACGTCAAAGATGTTCAGAACTCGCACATAGAGACACAGTATAACTTTAAAGACATGCTAAACTACCACAAAGAGACACAGGATGACTTCAAAGCAGTTAAGAACTAGCACGACGAGACACAATATAACTTCAAAGACATGCTAAACTACCACAAAGAGACACAAGATGAATTCAAAGCAATTCAGAAGTAGCACAAAGACTCACAAAATGACTTCAAAGCAGTTAATAACTAGCACAAAGACACACAAGATGAGTTTAAAGACATGCTAAACTACCACAAAGAGTCACAAGATGACTTCAAAGACATGCTAAAATATCACAAACACACACAAAATGCATTCAAAGCACTTCAGAACTAGCCCAAAGACACACAAGATGACTTTAAAGACGTGCTCAACTATCACAAAAGAGACACAAGATGACTTTAAAGTAGTTCAGAACTAGCCCAAAGACACACAAGATTTCTTTAAATACATGCTAAAATACCACAAAGAGACACAGGATGACTTCAAAGCAGTTAAGAACTACCACAAGGAGACACAATATGACTTCAAAGACATGCATAAACTACCACAAAGAGAGACACAATATGACTTCAAAGCATTTCAGAAGTAGCACAAAGACACAAGATGATTTTAAAGACATGCTAAACTACCACTAAGAGACACAACATGACTTCAAAGACATGCTAAACTACCACAAAGAGACACCGGATGACGTCAAAGATGTACAGAACTAGCACAAAGATACACAATATAACTTTAAGGAAATGCAAAACTCCCACAAAAACAGACAATATGACTTCAAAGCAGTTCAGAAGTACCACAAAGACACAAAAGATGACTTTAAAGACATGTTAAACTACCACAAAGAGACACAAGATGACTTCAAAGCAGTTAAGAACTACCACAAGGAGACAAAATATGACTTCAAACCATGTCAGAAGTAGCAAAAAGACACACAAGATGACTTTAAAGACATGGTAAACTACAACAAAGAGACACAGGATAACGTCAAAGATGTTCAGAACTTTCACAAAGAGACACAATATAACTTCAAAGACATGCTAAAGTACCACAAAGAGACACGATATGACTTCAAAGCATTTCAGAAGTAGCACAAAGACACACAAGATGACTTTAAAGACATGCTAAACTACCACAAAGAGACACAAGATGACTTCAAAGACATGCTAAACTACCACAAAGAGACACGGGATGATGTCAAGGATGTTCAGAACTAGCACGAAGAGACACAATATAACTTCAAAGACATGCTAAACTGCCACAAAAAGAGACAGGATGACTTCAAAGCAGTTAAGAACGAGCACAAATAGACACAATATAAGTTCAAAGACATGCTAAACTACCACAAAGAGACACAGGATGATGTCAAGGATGTTCAGAACTAGCACGAAGAGAAACAATATGACTTCAAAGCACTTCAGAAGTAGCATAAAGACACACAAGATGACTTTCAAGACATGCTAAACTACCACAAAGACACACAAGATGAATTCAAAGCAGTGAAGAACTAGCACAAATAGACACAATATAACCTCAAAGACATGCTAAACTACCACAAAGAGAAACAAGATGACTTCAAAGACATGCTAAACTACCACAAAGAGACACAGGATGACTTCAAAGCAGTTAAGAACTAGCACAAATAGACACAATATAAGTTCAAAGACATGCTAAACTACCACAAAGAGACATAGGATGACTTCAAAGCAGTGAAGAACTAGCACAAAGAGACAATATATCTTCAAAGACAAGCTAAAAGTACCACAAGGAGACACAGGATGACATCAAAGCAGTTCAGAACTAGCACAAAGAGACACAATAAAACTTCAAAGACATGCTAAACTGCCACAAAGAGACACAGGATGACTTCAAAGACATGCTAAACTACCACAAAGACTGACAAAATGATATTAAAGCAGTTCAGAACTAACACAAGGACACACAAGATGAATTTAAGGACATGCTAAACTACCACAAAGAGACACAAGAAGACTTCAAGGACATGCTAAACTACCACAAAGAGACACAGGATGACTTCAAAGCAGTTAAGAACTAGCACAAAGAGACACAATATAAGTTCAAAGACATGCTAAACTGCCACAAAGAGGCACAAGATATCTTTAAAGCAGTTCAGAAGTAGCCCGAAGACACACAAGATTACTTTAAATACATGCTAAACTACCACAAGGAGACACAAAATGACTTCAAAGCATTTCAGAAGTAGTAAAAAGACACACAAGATGACTTTAAAGACATGCTAAACTACCACAAAGAGACACAGGATAACGTCAAAGATGTTCAGAACTTTCACAATGAGACAATATAACTTCAAAGACATGCTAAACTACAACAAAGAGACACGATATGACTTCAAAGACATGCTAAACTACCACAAAGAGAAACAAGATGACTTCAAAGACATGCTAAACTACCACAAAGAGACACACTATGACTTCAAAGACATGCTAAACTACCACAAAGAGAAACAAGATGACTTCAAAGACATGCTAAACTACCACAAAGAGACAGGATGACTTCAAAGCACTTCAGAAGTAGCATAAAGACACACAAGATGACTTTTAAGACATGCTAAACTACCACAAAGAGACACAAGATGAATTCAAAGCAGTTAAGAACGAGCACAAATAGACACAATATAAGTTCAAAGACATGCTAAACTACCACAAAGAGACACAGGATGATGTCAAAGATGTTCAGAAGTAGCAAAAAGAGACACAACATGACTTCAAAGACATGCTAAACTACCACAAGGACTCACAAGATGACATCAAAGCAGTTCAGAACTAGCAAAAAGACACACAATATAACTTCAAAGACATGCCAAACTACCACAAAGAGACACAGGATGACTTCAAAGCAGTTAAGAACTAGCACAAATAGACACAATATAAGTTCAAATACATGCTAAACTAGCACAAATAGACACAATATAAGTTCGAAGACATGCTAAACTACCACAAAGAGACATAGGATGACGTTAAAGATGTTCAGAACTAGCACAAAGAGACACAATGTAACTTCAAAGACATGCTAAATTTCCACAAAGATACACACGATGACTTCAAAGCAGTGAAGAACTAGCACAAATAGACACAATATAACTTCAAAGACATGCTAAACTACCACAAAGACTGACAAGATGACATTAAAGCAGTTCAGAACTAACACAAGGACACACAAGATGAATTTAAGGACATGCTAAACTACCACAAAGAGACACAAGAAGACTTCAAGGACATGCTAAACTACCACAAAGAGACATAGGATGACTTCAAAGCAGTGAAGAACTAGCACAAAGAGACAATATATCTTCAAAGACAAGATAAACTACCACAAAGAGACACCGGATGACGTCAAAGATGTACAGAACTAGCACAAAGAGACACAATATAACTTTAAAGTAATGCAAAACTCCCACAAAAACAGACAATAAGACTTCAAAGCAGTTCAGAAGTACCACAAAGACACAAAAGATGACTTTAAAGACACGTTAAACTACCACAAAGACACACAAGATGACTTCAAAGCAGTTAAGAACTACCACAAGGAGACACAATATGACTTCAAAGCATTTCAGAAGTAGCAAAAAGACACACAAGATGAATTTAAAGACATGGTAAACTACAACAAAGAGACACAGGATAACATCAAAGATGTTCAGAACTTTCACAAAGAGACACAATATAACTTCAAAGACATGCTAAACTACCACAAAGAGACACAATGATATGACTTCAAGCATTTCAGAAGTAGCACAAAGACACACAAGATGACTTTAAAGACATGCTAAACTGCCACAAAGAGACACAATGACTTCAAAGACATGCTAAACTACCACAAAGAGACACAGGATGACTTCAAAGCAGTTAAGAACTACCACAAGGAGACACAATATGACTTCAAAGCATTTCAGAAGTAGCACAAAGAGACACAGATGATTTTAAAGACATGCTAAACTACCACAAAGAGACACAACATGACTTCAAAGACATGCTAAACTACCACAAAGAGACACACAGGATGACGTCAAAGATGTTCAGAACTAGCACAAAGAGACACAATATATACTTTAAGACATGCAAAACTACCACAAAAACACACAATATGACTTCAAAGCAGTTCAGAAGTACCACAAAGACACAAAAAGATGACTTTAAAGACATGTTAAACTACCACAAAGAGACACAAGATGACTTCAAAGCAGTTAAGAACTACCACAAAGAGACAAAATATGACTTCAAAGCATGTCAGAAGTAGCAAAAAGACACACAAGATGACTTTAAAGACATGGTAAACTACAACAAAAAGACACACAGATGACGTCAAAGATGTTCAGAACTTTCACAAAGAGACACAATATAACTTCAAAGACATGCTAAACTACCACAAAGAGACACAAGATGACTTCAAAGCATTTCAGAACTAGCACAAAAGAGACACAAAGATGACTTCAAAGACATGCTAAACTACCACAAAGAGACACAAGATGACTTCAAAGACATGCTAAACTACACAAAGAGACACAATATGACTTCAAAGACATGCTAAACTACCACAAAGAGACACAGGATGACTTCAAAGCAGTTAAGAACTAGCACAAATAGACACAATATAAGTTCAAAGACATGCTAAACTACCACAAAGAGACACAGGATGATGTCAAGGATGTTCAGAACTAGCACAAGAGAAACAATATGACTTCAAAGCACTTCAGAAGTAGCATAAACACACAAGATGACTTTCAAGACATGCTAAACTACCACAAAGAGACACAAGATGACTTCAAAGCAGTTCAGAAGTAGCACAAAGAGACACAATATGACTTCAAAGACATGCTAAACTACCACAAAGACTGACACAGATGACATTAAAGCAGTTCAGAACTAACACAAAAGACACACAAGATGAATTTTTAAGACACATGCTAAACTACCACAAAGAGACACAAGAGAAGACTTCAAGGACATGCTAAACTACCACTAAGAGAGACAATATGACTTCAAAGACATGCTAAACTACCACAAAGAGACACAGGATGACTTCAAAGCAGTTCAGAACTAGCACAAAGAGACACAATATAACTTCAAAGACATGCTAAACTACCACAAAGAGACACAGGATGACTTCAAAGATGTTCAGAACTAGCACAAAGAGACACAAACTATAACTTTAAAGACATGCTAAACTACCACAAAAGAGACACAGGATGACTTCAAAGCAGTTAAGAACTAGCACAAAGAGACACAATATAACTTCAAAGACATGCTAAACTACCACAAAGAGACACAAATGATGACTTCAAAGCAGTTCAGAACTAGCACAAAGAGACACAAAATGACTTCAAAGCAGTTAATAACTAGCACAAAGACACACAAAGATGAGTTTAAAGACATGCTAAACTACCACAAAGAGACACAAGATGACTTCAAAGACATGCTAAAACTACCACAAAAGACACACAATATGACTTCAAAGCATGTTCAGAACTAGCACAAAGAGACACAATATGACTTTAAAGACATGCTAAACTACCACAAAAGAGACACAAGATGACTTTAAAGCAGTTCAGAACTAGCAAAAGAGACACAAAAGATGACTTCAAAGACATGCTAAACTACCACAAAGAGACACAGGATGACTTCAAAGCAGTTAAGAACTACCACAAAGAGACACAATATAACTTCAAAGACATGCTAAACTACCACAAAGAGACACAGGATGACTTCAAAGCATTTCAGAACTAGCACAAAGAGACACAATATGACTTCAAAGACATGCTAAACTACCACAAAGAGACACAATATGACTTCAAAGACATGCTAAACTACCACAAAGAGACACACAATGACTTCAAAGCATGTTCAGAACTAGCACACAAAGATGACACAATATAACTTCAAAGACATGCTAAACTAAAGCACAAAAACACACAAAGATGACTTGACTTCAAAGCAGTTCAGAACTAGCACAAAGAGACACAATATAACTTCAAAGACATGCTAAACTACCACAAAGAGACACAAGATGACTTCAAAGACATGCTAAAACTACCACAAAGAGACACAGGATGACTTCAAAGCAGTTAAGAACTAGCACAAAGAGACACAATATAAGTTCAAAGACATGCTAAACTACCACAAAGAGACACAGGATGACTTCAAAGCAGTTCAGAACTAGCACAAAGAGACACAATATAACTTCAAAGACATGCTAAACTACCACAAAGAGACACAGGATGACTTCAAAGCAGTTCAGAACTAGCACAAAGAGACACAATATGACTTCAAAGCACTTGCTAAGTAGCATAAAGACACACAAGATGACTTTCAAGACATGCTAAACTACCACAAAGACACACAAGATGAATTCAAAGCAGTTCAGAAGTAGCACAAAGAGACACATAAGAACTTCAACGATATGCTCAACTACCACAAAGAGACACAATATAACTTCAAAGACAAGATAAACTACCACAAAGAGACACGGGATGACGTCAAAGATGTTCAGAACTCGCACATAGAGACACAGTATAACTTTAAGACATGCTAAACTACCACAAAGAGACACAGGATGACTTCAAAGCAGTTAAGAACTAGCACAAAGAGACACAATATAACTTCAAAGACATGTTAAACTACCACAGAGAGACACAGGATGACTTCAAAGCAGTGAAGAACAAGCACAAAGAGACAATATAACTTCAAAGACAAGCTAAAGTACCACAAAGAGACACAGGATGATGTCAAAGCAGTTCAGAACTAGCAAATAGACACACAATATAACTTCAAAGACATGCTAAACTACCACAAAGAGACACAGGATGACTTCAAAGCAGTTAAGAACTAGCACAAATAGACACAATATAAGTTCAAAGACATGCTAAATTTCCACAAAGAGACACAATATAACTTCAAAGACATGCTAAAATGCCACAAAGAGACACAGGATGACTTCAAAGCAGTTAAAGACGAGCACAAATAGACACAATATAAGTTCAAAGACATGCTAAACTACCACAAAGAGACACAGGATGATGTCAAGGATGTTCAGAACTAGCACGAAGAGAAACAAGATTACTTCAAAGCACTTCAGAAGTAGCATAAAGACACACAAGATGACTTTTAAGACATGCTAAACTAGCACAAATAGACACAATATAAGTTCAAAGACATGCTAAACTGCCACAAAGAGACACAAGAAGACTTCAAGGACATGCTAAACTACCACAAAGAGACACAAGATGACACAAGATGACTTCAAAGCAGTTAAGACCTACCACAAGGAGACACAATATGACTTCAAAGCATTTCAGAAGTAGCAAAAAGACACACAAGATGACTTTAAAGACATGATAAACTACAACAAAGAGACACAGGATAACATCAAAGATGTTCAGAACTTTCACAAAGAGACACAATATAACTTCAAAGACATGCTAAACTACCACAAAGAGACACAATATGACTTCAAAGCATTTCAGAAGTAGCACAAAGACACACAAGATGACTTCAAAGACATGCTAAACTACCACAAAGAGACACAGTATGACTTCAAAGACATGCCAAAGTACCACAGAGAGAAACAAGATGACTTCAAAGACATGCTAAACTACCACAAAGAGACAGGATGACTTCAAAGCAGTGAAGAATAAGCACAAAGAGACAATATAAGTTCAAATACATGCTAAACTAGCATAAATAGACACAATATAAGTTCAAAGACATGCTAAACTACCACAAAGAGACATAGGATGACGTTAAAGATGTTCAGAACTAGCACAAAGAGACACAGTGTAACTTCAAAGACATGCTAAATTTCCACAAAGATACACAGGATGACTTCAAAGCAGTGAAGAACTAGCACAAATAGACACAATATAACTTCAAAGACATGCTAAACTACCACAAAGAGACAATATATCTTCAAAGACAAGCTGAAGTACCACAAGGAGACACAGGATGACATCAAAGCAGTTCAGAACTAGCACAAAGAGACACAATAAAACTTCAAAGACATGCTAAACTGCCACAAAGAGACACAGGATGACTTCAAAGCAGTTAAGAACGAGCACAATTAGACACAATATAAGTTCAAAGACATGCTAAACTACCACAAAGAGACACAGCATGATGTCAAGGATGTTCAGAACTAGCACGAAGAGAAACAATATGACTTCAAAGCACTTCAGAAGTAGCATAAAGACACACAAGATGACTTTTAAGACATGCTAAACTAACGCAAAGAGACACAAGATGAATTCAAAGCAGTTCAGAAGTAGCATAAAGAGACACAATATGACTTCAAAGACATGCTAAACTACCACAAAGACTGACAAGATGACATTAAAGCAGTTCAGAACTAACACAAGGACACACAAGATGAATTTAAGGACATGCTAAACTACCACAAAGAGACACAAGAAGACATCAAGGACATGCTAAACTACCACTAAGAGATACAATATGACTTCAAAGACATGCTAAACTACCACAAAGAGACACACGATGACTTCAAAGCAGTTAAGAACTAGCACAAAGAGACACAATATAAGTTCAAAGACATGCTCAAGTACCACAAAGAGACACAGCATGACTTCAAAGCAGTGAAGAACTAGCACAAATAGACACAATATAACTTCAAAGACATGCTAAACTACCACAAAGAGAAACAAGATGACTTCAAAGACATGCGAAACTACCACAAAGAGACACAGGATGACTTCAACGCAGTTAAGAACTAGCACAAATAGACACAATATAAGTTCAAAGACATGCTAAACTACCAAAAAGAGACATAGGATGACTTCAAAGCAGTGAAGAACTAGCACAAAGAGACAATATATCTTCAAAGACAAGCTAAAGTACCACAAGGAGACACAGGATGACATCAAAGCAGTTCAGAACTAGCACAAAGAGACACAATATAACTTCAAAGACATGCTAAACTGCCACAAAGAGACACAGGATGACTTCAAAGCAGTTAAGAACGAGCACAAATAGACACAATATAAGTTCAAAGACATGCTAAACTACCACAAAGAGACACAGGATGATGTCAAGGATGTTCAGAACTAGCACGAAGAGACACAATATAACTTCAAAGACATGCTAAACTGCCACAAAAAGACAAAGGATGACTTCAAAGCAGTTGAGAACGAGCACAAATAGACACAATATAAGTTCAAAGACATGCTAAACTACCACAAAGAGACACAGGATGATGTCAAGGATGTTCAGAACTAGCACGAAGAGAAACAAGATTACTTCAAAGCACTTCAGAAGTAGCATAAAGACACACAAGATGACTTTCAAGACATGCTAAACTACCACAAAGAGACACAAGATAAATTCAAAGCAGTTCAGAAGTAGCACAAAGAGACACAATATGACTTCAAAGACATGCTAAACTACCACAAAGACTGACAAGATGACATTAAAGCAGTTCAGAACTAACACAAGGAGACACAAGATGAATTTAAGGACATGCTAAACTACCACAAAGAGACACAAGAAGACTTCAAGGACATGCTAAACTACCACTAAGAGATACAATATGACTTCAAAACAGTTCAGAAGTAGCACAAAGAGGCACAATATGACTTCAAAGACATGCTAAACTACCACAAAGAGACACAGGATGACTTCAAAGCAGTGAAGAACAAGCACATATAGACACAATATAAGTTCAAATACATGCTAAACTACCACATAGACACAATATAAGTTCAAAGACATGCTAAACTACCACAAAGAGACACAGGATGATGTCAAGGATGTTCAGAACTAGCACGAAGAGAAACAATATGACTTCAAAGCACTTCAGAAGTAGCACAAAAAGACACAATATGACTTCAAAGACATGCTAAACTACCACAAAGACTGACAAGATGACATTAAAGCAGTTCAGAACTAACACAAGGACACACAAGATGAATTTAAGGACATGCTAAACTACCACAAAGTGACACAAGAAGACTTCAAGGACATGCTAAACTACCACTAAGAGATACAATATGACTTCAAAGACATGCTAAACTACCACAAAGAGACAGGATGACTTCAAAGCAGTTAAGAACTACCACAAAGAGACACAATATAAGTTCAAAGACATGCTAAACTACCACAAAAAGACACAGGATGACGACAAATATGTTCAGAACTAGCATGAAGAGACACAATACGACTTTAAAGACATGCTAAACTACCACAAAGAGACACAAGATGACTTCAAAGCAGTTCAGTAGTAGCACAAGGACTCACAAAATGACTTCAAAGCAGTTAATAACTAGTACAAAGACGCGCAAGATTACTTCAAAGACATGCTAAACTACCACAAAGAGACACAAAATGCATTCAAAGCACTTCAGAACTAGCCCAAAGACACACAAGATGACTTTAAATACATGCTAAAATACCACAAAGAGACACAGGATGACTTCAAAGCAGTTAAGAACTACCACAAGGAGACACAATATGATTTTAAAGACATGCTAAACTACCACTAAGAGACACAACATAACTTCAAAGACATGCTAAACTACCACAAAGTGAAACAACATGACTCCAAAGACATGCTAAACTACCACGAAGAGACACAGGATGACTTCCAAGCAGTTAAGAACTAGCACGAAGAGACACAATATGACTTCAAAGACATGCTAAACTACCACAAAGAGACACCGGATGACGTCAAAGATGTACAGAACAAGCACAAAGAGACACAATATAACTTTCAAGAAATGCAAAACTCCCACAAAAACACACAATATGACTTCAAAGCAGTTCAGAAGTACCACAAAGACACAGAAGATGACTTTAAAGACATGTTAAACTACCACAAAGAGACACAAGATGACTTCAAAGCAGTTAAGAACGAGCACAAATAGACACAATATAAGTTCAAAGACATGCTAAACTACCACAAAGAGACACAGGATGATGTCAAGGATGTTCAGAACTAGCACGAAGAGAAACAATATGACTTCGAAGCAGTTCAGAAGTAGCAAAAAGACACACAAGATGACTTTAAAGACATGCTAAACTACCACAAAGAGACACAGGATAACGTCAAAGATGTCCAGAACTTTCACAAAGAGACACAATATAACTTCAAAGACATGCTAAACTACCACAAAGAGACACGATATGACTTCAAAAAGACATGCTAAACTACCACAAAGACACACAAGATGACTTCAAAGACATGAGAAGTAAACTGCCACAAAGAGAACACAGGATGACTTCAAAGTAGTTAAGAACTAGCACAAATACACAATATAAGTTCAAAGACATGCTAAACTACCACAAAGAGACACAGGATGACTTCAAAGCAGTGAAGAACTAGCACAAAGAGACACAATATAACTTCAAAGACATGCTAAACTACCACAAAGAGACACAGGATGACATCAAAGCAGTTCAGAACTCGCACAAAGAGACACAATATAACTTCAAAGACATGCTAAACTGCCACAAAGAGAGACACAGGATGACTTCAAAGCAGTTAAGAACGAGCACAAATAGACACAATATAAGTTCAAAGACATGCTAAACTACCACAAAGAGACACAGGATGATGTCAAGGATGATTCAGAACTAGCACGAAGAGACACAATATAACTTCAAAGACATGCTAAACTGCCACAAAAAGAGACACAGGATGACTTCAAAGCAGTTAAGAACGAGCACAAATAGACACAATATAAGTTCAAAGACATGCTAAACTACCACAAAGAGACACAGGATGATGTCAAGGATGTTCAGAACTAGCACGAAGAGAAACACTATGACTTCGAAGCAGTTCAGAAGTAGCACAAAGAGACACAATATGACTTCAAAGGCATGCTAAACTACCACAAAGACTGACAAGATGACATTAAAGCAGTTCAGAACTAACACAAGGACACACAAGATGAATTTAAGGACATGCTAAACTACCACAAGGAGACACAAGAAGACTTCAAGGTCATGCTAAACTACCACTAAGAGATACAATATGACTTCAAAGACATGCTAAACTACCACAAGGAGGCACAAGATATCTTTAAAGCAGTTCAGAAGTAGCCCGAAGACACACAAGATTACTTTAAATACATGCTAAACTACCACAGGGAGACACAGGATGACGTCAAAGATGTTCAGAACTAGCATGAAGAGACACAATACGACTTTAAAGACATGCTAAACTACCACAAAGAGACACAAGATGACTTCAAAGCAGTTCAGGAGTAGCACAAAGAGGCACAATATGACTTCAAAGACATGCTAAACTACCACAAAGAGACACAGGATGACTTCAAAGCAGTGAAGAACAAGCACAAAGAGACAATATAACTTCAAAGACAAGCTAAACTACCACAAAGAGACACAGGACACAGGATGATGTCAAAGATGTTCAGAAGTAGCAAAAAGAGACACAAGATGACTTCAAAGACATGCTAAACTACCACAAGGACTCACAAGATGACATCAAAGCTGTTCAGAACTAGCAAAAAGACACACAATATAACTTCAAAGACATGCTAAACTACCACAAGGAGACACAGGATGACTTCAAAGCAGTTAAGAACTAGCACAAATAGACACAATATAAGTTCAAAGACATGCTAAACTAGCACAAAGAGACACAATATGACTTCAAAGACATGCTAAACCACCACAAAGAGACACAGGATGACTTCAAAGCAGTTAAGAACTAGCACAAATAGACACAATATAAGTTCAAAGACATGCTAAACTACCACAAAGAGACACAGGATGATGTCAAAGATGTTCAGAACTAGCACAAAGAGACACAATATGACTTCAAAGACATCAAACTAGCACAAAGAGACACAATATGACTTCAAAGACATGCTAAACTACCACAAAGAGACACAGGATGACTTCAAAGCAGTTAAGAACTAGCACAAAAGACACAATATAACTTCAAAGACATGCTAAACTACCACAAAGAGACACAATATGACTTCAAAGACATGCTAAACTACCACAAAAAGAGACACAGGATGACTTCAAAGATGTTCATGCTAAACTAGCACAAAAGAGACACAATATAACTTCAAAGACATGCTAAACTACCACAAAGAGACACACAATATGACTTCAAAGACATGTTAAACTACCACTAGCACAAAGACACAAATGAAAGACTTCAAAGACATGCTAAAGACATGCTAAACTACAAAGAGACACAAGATGACTTCAAAGCAGTTAAGAACTAGCACAAATAGACACAAAGATAAGTTCAAAGACATGCTAAACTACCACAAAGAGACACAGGATGACTGTCAAGGATGTTCAGAACTAGCACGAAGAGAAACAATATGACTTCGAAGCAGTTCAGAAGTAGCAAAAAGACACACAAGATGACTTTAAAGACATGCTAAACTACCACAAAGAGACACAGGATAACGTCAAAGATGTCCAGAACTTTCACAAAGAGACACAATATAACTTCAAAGACATGCTAAACTACCACAAAGAGACACACATATGACTTCAAAGACATGCTAAACTACCACAAAGAGACACACTATGACTTCAAAGACATGCTAAACTGCCACAAAGAAACACAGGATGACTTCAAAGTAGTTAAGAACTAGCACAAATAGACACAATATAAGTTCCAAGACATGCTAAACTACCACAAAGAGACGTAGGATGACTTCAAAGCAGTGAAGAACTAGAACAAAGAGACAATATATCTTCAAAGACATGCTAAAGTACCACAAGGAGACACAGGATGACATCAAAGCAGTTCAGAACTCGCACAAAGAGACACAATATAACTTCAAAGACATGCTAAACTGCCACAAAGAGACACAGGATGACTTCAAAGCAGTTAAGAACGAGCACAAATAGACACAATATAAGTTCAAAGACATGCTAAACTACCACAAAGAGACACAGCATGATGTCAAGGATGATCAGAACTAGCACGAAGAGACACAATATAACTTCAAAGACATGCTAAACTGCCACAAAAAGACACAGGATGACTTCAAAGCAGTTAAGAACGAGCACAAATAGACACAATATAAGTTAAAAGACATGCTAAACTA
This sequence comes from Psettodes erumei, assembly GCA_016785225.1. Taxonomy (NCBI): domain Eukaryota; kingdom Metazoa; phylum Chordata; class Actinopteri; order Pleuronectiformes; family Psettodidae; genus Psettodes; species Psettodes erumei. The sequence goes on along the minus strand of JAFBJZ010000340.1, from coordinate 647 downwards.
CCACAAAGAGACACAGGATGATGTCAAGGATGTTCAGAACTAGCACGAAGAGAAACACTATGACTTCGAAGCAGTTCAGAAGTAGCACAAAGAGACACAATATGACTTCAAAGGCATGCTAAACTACCACAAAGACTGACAAGATGACATTAAAGCAGTTCAGAACTAACACAAGGACACACAAGATGAATTTAAGGACATGCTAAACTACCACAAGGAGACACAAAGAAGACTTCAAAGGTCATGCTAAACTACCACTAAGAGATACAATATGACTTCAAAGACATGCTAAACAGTACCACAACAAGGCACAAGATATCTTTAAAGCAGTTCAGAAGTAGCCAAAAAGACACACAAGATTACTTTAAATACATGCTAAACTACCACAAAGACACAGGATGACGTCAAAGATGTTCAGAACTAGCATGAAGAGACACACAATATAACTTTAAAGACATGCTAAACTACCACAAAGAGACACAAGATGACTTCAAAGCAGTTCAGGAGTAGCACAAAGAGGCACAATATGACTTCAAAGACATGCTAAACTACCACAAAGAGACACAGGATGACTTCAAAGCAGTTCAGAACAAGCACAAAGAGACAAATATAACTTCAAAGACATGCTAAACTACCACAAAGAGACA
>JAFBJZ010000339.1:0-32155 GCA_016785225.1 Psettodes erumei | reverse complement strand
TTGCCCAGAAGAAATTCTCATAGCCTCCACCTCAAGCTGTCGCAACTTGACCTCAGCCTCAATCTCTAGTTTACGTATTTGGAGTTTGAGATCATACTCAGCTTTACGGACCATCTCCTTTCTTGTGCTTGTAACTGAAGGCGGGCTAGGCGAACCTTCAGCCTGGCATCCACACTGGATCCATGGATCTCTGGGGAGAGGGGATCAAACCGCGGCAAGGTAGCTGGAGGTCGGGACACAGTGGTTGTGCCAAACAAAATAAATAAATACAAACAAAACAGGGCCTCACTTCCTCCCCTGACTATGAAATCAAGAAAACAAAAGACTAACTCACTTACCTACAAAAAGTTTCCAAAGAAAAATACATGGGCGGCACCAACCAATAAATCTAGTGAGTTAGACAAAACAACTGCTACGTGTGTGTAAAATGTACAGGGCGCCCCATGCTCACCTTGTCCTGAACCTCCACCATATACCACCATGCCACAGTCCAAACCAGGAAATGAAAACGAGAGGCGGAGTTTTCCTGTGGGGCTATATATATATATATATATGGTCTCCTGATTCGTGATAGGCTGGCCAGGGCCCAATCAGTAGTCCGTCCAGCCTGCTCAGGTGTGAGCCAATCCTTAGGATACCTGGAGACAGGTGAAAGGGGAAGGACCAACAGACAAAAAACCATCATTAAGGGCTTTTCTGGGCGAGAAAACCAGGTTTTGGTCATATGCCTGTTTGCTCTTGTGCAGAAGCGGGGACCCATCAACTTTTTGCTCCATATGCATTGTAAACTGACCAAGAATGATATTAAAGTGTTATTTTATGATTCCAGGCACCGATGTCTATCAAAACACAGTACCGTGCATTAGGTGCTTTTCTTTGCGAGGTATAAAAACACATGACCGTCCATTCAGTGCTTTTCTCAGCGACAAAATCTCACAGTCACTGGCCTGTTTGCTCTTGTCCAGAAGCGGGGACCCATGAACTTTTTGCTCCATATGCATTGTCAACTGACCAAGAATGATATTAAAGTGTTATGTTATGATTCCAGGCACCGATGTCTATCAAAACACAGTACCGTCCATTAAGTGCTTTTCTCGGCGAGAAAAGCTCACACTCACTGGCCTGTTTGCTCTTGTGCAGAAGGGGTGACCCATGGAATTTTTTCTTTATATCCATTACCAACTGACAAAGAATGATACTAAAGTGTTATTTCATGATTCCATGCAACCATCTTCCCCAAAACACAGTACCGTGCATTTCGTGCTTTTCTCTGCGAGAAAAGCAGGTTTTGGTCATATGCCTGTTTGCTCTTGTTCAGAAGCGGGGACCCATGAACTTTTCGCTCCATATATATTGTCAACTGACCAAGAATGATATGAAAGTGTTATTTTATGATTCCAGGCACCGATGTCTATCAAAACACAGTACCGTCCATTAAGTGCTTTTCTCGGCGAGATATAAAAACACATGACCGTCCATTAAGTGCTTTTCTCGGCGAGAAAAGCTCACACTCACTGGCCTGTTTGCTCTTGTGCGGAAAGGGTGACCCATGGAATTTTTTTCTTTATATCCATTACCAACTGACAAAGAATGATACTAAAGTGTTATTTCATGATTCCATGCAACCATCTTCCCCAAACCACAGCACCGTGCATTTCGTGCTTTTCTCTGCGAGAAAAGCAGGTTTTGGTCATATGCCTGTTTGCTCTTGTGGAGAAGCGGGGATCCATGAACTTTTCGCTTCATATATATTGTCAAATGACCAAGAATGATATGAAAGTGTTATTTTATGATTCCAGGCACCGATGTCTATCAAAACACATTACCGTCCATTAAGTGCTTTTCTCGGCGAGATATAAAAACACATGACCGTCCATTAAGTACTTTTCTCGGCGAGAAAAGCTCACTCTCAACGGCCTATTTGAACTTGTGCAGAAGGGGTGACTCATGGAATTTTTGCTTTACATCCATTATCAACTGACCATCAATGATATAAAAGTGTTATTTTTATGATTCCAGGCACCCATGTCCCCAAAACACAGTACCGTGCATTTCGTGCTTTTGGTCATATGCCTGTTTGCTCTTGTGCAGAAGCGTGGATCCATGACGTTTTTGCTCCATATGCATAGTCAACTGACCAACAATGATATAAAAGTGTTATTTTTATGATTCCAGGCACCCATGCCCCCCAAAACACAGTACCGTGCATTTCGTGCATTTTGTGCTTTCCTCTGCGATAAAAGCAGGTTTTGGTCATGTGCTTGTTTCTTCTTGTGCAGAAGCGGGGACCCATGAACTTTTTGCTCCATATGCATTGTTAACTGAACACGAATGATATTAAAGTGTTATTTTTATGATTCCAGGCACCCATGTCCCCCAAAACACAGTACCGTGCATTTCGTGCATTTCGTGCTTTCCTCTGCGAGAAAAGCAGGTTTTGGTGATATGCCTGTTTGCTCTTGTGCAGAAGCGGGGACCCATGAACTTTTCGCTCCATATATATTTTCAGCTGACCAAGAATGATACTAAAGTGTTATTTTTATGATTCCAGGCACCCATGTCCCCCAAAACACAATACCGTGCATTAAGTGTTTCCTCGGCGAGAAAAGCAGGTTTTGGTCAGATGCCTGTTTGCTCTTGTGCAGAAGCGGGGACCCATGAACTTTTTGCTCCATATGCATTGTCACCTGATCAAGAATGATATTTAAGTGTTATTTTATGATTCCAGGCACCGATGTCTATCAAAACACAGTACCGTCCATTAGGGGCTTTTCTCGGCGAGAAAAGCTCATACTCACTGTTCTGTTTACTTTTGTTCAGAAGGGGTGACCCATGGAATTTTTTTCTTTATATCCATTACCAACTGACAAAGAATGATACAAAAGTGTTATTTCATGATTCCATGCACCCATCTCCCCCAAAACACAGTACCGTCCATTAAGTGCTTTTCTCGTCGAGAAAAGCTCACACTCGACGGCCTGTTTGAACTTGTACAGAAGGGGTGACCCATGGAATTTTTTGGTTTATATCCATTACCAACTGACAAAGAATGATAGCAAAGTGTTATATCATGATTCCATGCAACCATCTCCCCCAAAGCACAGTACCGTGCATTTAGTGATTTTCTCAGGGAGAAAAGCAGGTTTTAAACATATGCCGGTTTGCTCTTGTGCAGAAGCGGGGACCCATGAAGTTTTTGCTCCATATATATTGTCAACTGACCAAGAATGATATGAAAGTGTTATTTTATGATTCCAGGCACCGATGTCTATCAAAACACAGTACCGTCCATTAAGTTCTTTTCTCGGCGAGAAAAGCTCACACTCACCGGCCTGTTTGAACTTGTGCAGAAGAGGTGACCAATGGAATTTTTTGCTTTATATCCATTATCAACTGACCAAACAATGATATAAAAGTGTTATTTTTATGATTCCAGGCACCCATGTCCCCAAAAAACACAGTACCGTTTAGTGCTTTTTCTCGTGCTTTTGGTCATATGCCTGTTTGCTCTTGTGCAGAAGCGTGGATCCATGAACTTTTTGCTCCATATGCACTGTCAACTGACCAACAATGATATAAATGTGTTATTTTATGATTCCAGGCACCGATGTCTATCAAAACACAGTACCGTCCATTAAGTGCTTTTTCTCAGCGAGCAAAGCAGGTTTTGATCATATGCCTGTTTGCTCTTGTGCAGAAGCGTGGATCCATGAACTTTTTGCTCCATATGCATTGCCAACTGACCAACAATGATATAAAAGTGTTATTTCATGATTCCAGGCACCGATGTCTATCAAAACACAGTACCGTGCATTAGGTGCTTTTCTCGGCGAGATATAAAAACACATGACCGTCCATTAAGTGCTTTTCTCGGCGAGAAAATCTCACAGTCCCTGGCGTGTTTGCTCTTGTCCAGAAGCGGGGACCCATGAACTTTTCGCTCCATATATGTTGTCAACTGACCAAGAATGATATGAAAGTGTTATTTTATGATTCCAGGCACCGATGTCTATCACAACACAGTACCCTGCATTTGGTGCTTTTCTCGGCGAGATATAAAAACACATGACCGTCCATTAAGTGCTTTTCTCGGCAAGAAAGTCTCACAATCACTGGCCTGTTTGCTCTTGTCAAGAAGCCGGGACCCATGAACTTTTTGCTCCATATGCATTGTCAACTGCCCAAGAATGACATTAAAGTGTTATTTTATGATTCCAGGCACCGATGTCTATCAAAACACAGTACCGTCCATTAAGTGCTTTTCTCGGCGAGAAAAGCTCACACTCACTGGCCTGTTTGCTCTTGTTCAGAAGGGGTGACCCATGGCATTTTTTTCTTTATATCCATTACCAACTAGCAAAGAATAATATTAAAGTGTTATTTTATGATTCCAGGTACCGATGTCTATCAAAACACAGTACCGTGCATTAGGTGCTTTTCTCGGCGAGATATAAAGACACATGACCGCTCACACTCACCGGCCTGTTTGCTCTTGTGCAGAAGGGGTGACCCATGGAATTTTTGCTTCATATCCATTATCACGTGAGCAACAATTACATAAAAGTGTTATTTAATGATTCCAGGCACCCATGTCCCCCAAAACACAGTACCGTTCATTAAGTGCTTATCTCGGCGAGAAAAGCAGGTTTTGGTCATATGCCTGTTTGCTCTTGTGCAGAAGCGGGGACCCATCAACTTTTTGCTTCATATGCATTGTCAACTGACCAAGAATGATATTAAAGTGTTATTTTATGATTCCAGGCACCGATGTCTATCAAAACACAATACCGTCCATTAAGTGCTTTTCTCGTGAGAAAAGCTCACACTCACTAGCCTGTTTGCTCTTGTGCAGAAGGGGTGACCCATGGAATTTTTTTTCTTTATATCCATTACCAACTGACAAAGAATGATACTAAAGTGTTATTTCATGATTCCAGGCACCCATGTCCCCCAAAACACAGTACCGTGCATTTCGTGCTTTTCTCTGCGAGAAAAGCAGGTTTTGGTCATATACCTGTTTGCTCTTGTGCAGAAGCGTGGATCAATGAACTCTTTGCTCCATATGCATTGCCAACTGACCAACAATGATATAAAAGTGTTATTTCATGATTCCAGGCACCCATGTCCCCCAAAACACAGTACCGTTCATTAAGTGCTTTTCTCGGCGAGAAAAGCAGGTTTTGGTCATATGCCTGTTTGCTCTTGTGCAGAAGCGGGGACCCATGGAATTTTTGCTTTATATCCATTATCCACTGACCAACAATGATATAAAAGTGTTATTTTTATGATTCCAGGCACCGATAACTATCAAAACACAGTGCCGTGCATTAAGTGCTTTTCTCGGCGAGTAAAGCAGGTCCTGGTCATATGCCTGTTTGCTCTTGTGCAGAAGCGGGGACCCATCAACTTTTTTCTCCATATGCACTGTCAACTGACCAAGAATGATATTAAAGTGTTATTTTATGATTCCAGGTACCCATGTCCCCCAAAACACAGTACTGTGCATTTCGTGCTTTTCTCTGCGAGAAAAGCAGGTTTTGGTCATATGTCTGTTTGCTCTTGTGCAGAAGCGGGGACCCATGAACTTTTTGCTCCATATGCATTGTCAACTGACCACGAATGATATTAAAGTCTTATTTCATGATTCCAGGCTCCCATGTCCCCCAAAGCACAGTGCCGTGTATTTAGTGCTTTTCTCAGCGAGATATAAAAACACATGACTGTACATCAAGTGCCTTTCTCGGCGAGAAAAGCTTACACTCACCGGCCTGTTTGAACTTGTACAGAAGGCGTGACCCATGGAATTTTTTGGTTTATATCCATTATCAACTGACAAAGAATGAGACTAAAGTGTTATTTCATGATTCCATGCACCCATGTCCCCCTTAACACAGTACCGTGCATTTAGTGCTTTTCTCGGCGAGAAAAGCAGCTTTTGGTCATATGCCTGTTTGCTCTTGTGCAGAAGCTTGGATCCATGAACTTTTTGCTTCATATGCATTGTCAACTGGCCAACAATGATATAAAGGTGTTATTTCATGATTCCAGGCACCCATGTACCCCAAAACACAGTACTGTTCATTCAATGCTTTTCTCGGCGAGAAAAGCAGGTTTTGGTCATGTGCCTGTATGCTCTTGTGCAGAAGCGTGGATCCATGAACTTTTTGCTCCATATGCATTGTCAACTGACCAACAATGATTTAAAAGTGTTATTTCATGATTCCAGGCACCCATGTCCCCCAAAACACAGTACCGTTCATTAAGTACTTTTCTCGGCGAGAAAAGCAGGTTTTGGTCATATGCCTGTTTGCTCTTGTGCAGAAGTGGGGATCCATCAACTTTTTGCTCCATATGCCTTGTCAACTGACCAAGAATGATATTAAAGTGTTATTTTATGATTCCAGGCACCGATGTCTATCAAAACACAGTACCGTCCATTAAGTGCTTTTCTCGGCGAGATATAAAAACACAGGACCGTCCATTAAGTGCTTTTCTCGGCGAGAAAAGCTCACACTCACTGGCCTGTTTGCTCTTGTGCAGAAGGGGTGACCCATGGAATTTTTTTCTTTATATCCATTACCAACTGACAAAGAATGAGACTAAAGTGTTATTTCATGATTCCATGTACCCATGTCCCCCTAAACACAGTACCGTGCATTTAGTGCTTTTCTCAGCGAGAAAAGCAGCTTTTGGTCATATGCCTGTTTGCTCTTGTGCAGAAGCTTGGATCCATGAACTTTTTGCTTCATATGCATTGTCAACTGGCCAACAATGATATAAAGGTGTTATTTCATGATTCCAGGCACCCATGTACCCCAAAACACAGTACCGTTCATTCAATGCTTTTCTCGGCGAGGAAAGCAGGTTTTGGTCATATGCCTGTTTGCTCTTGTGCAGAAGCGTGGATCCATGAACTTTTTGCTCCATATGCATTGTCAACTGACCAACAATGATTTAAAAGTGTTATTTCATGATTCCAGGCACCCATGTCCCCCAAAACACAGTACCGTTCATTAAGTACTTTTCTCGGCGAGAAAAGCAGGTTTTGGTCATATGCCTGTTTGCTCTTGTGCAGAAGTGGGGATCCATCAACTTTTTGCTCCATATGCCTTGTCAACTGACCAAGAATGATATTAAAGTGTTATTTTATGATTCCAGGCACCGATGTCCATCAAAACACAGTACCGTCCATTAAGTGCTTTTCTAGGCGAGAAAAGCTCACACTCACCGGCCTGTATGAACTTGTGCAGAAAGGGTGACCCATGGAATTTTTGCTTTATATCCATTATCAACTGACCAACAATGATATAAAAGTGTTATTTTTATGATTCCAGGCACCCATGTCCCCCAAAACACAGGACCGTCCATTAAGTTCTTTTCACGGCGAGAAAAGCTGGTTTTGCTCATATGCCTGTTTGAACTTGTGCAGAAGCGGGACCCATGAACTTTTTGCTTCATATATATTGTCAACTGACCAAGAATGATATAAAGTGTTATTTTATGATTCCAGGGACCGATGACTATCAAAACACAGTACCATCCATTAAGTGCTTTTCTCTGCAAGAAAAGCAGGTTTTGGTCATATGCCTGTTTGCTCTTGTGTAGAAGCGTGAATCCATGATCTTTTTGCTCCATATGCATTGTCAACTGACCAACAATGATATGAAAGTGTTATTTTATGATTCCAGGCACCCATGTCCCCCAAAACACAGTACTGTTCATTAAGTGCTTTTCTCTGCAAGAAAAGCAGGTTTTGGTCATATGCCTGTTTGCTCTTGTGTAGAAGCGTGGATCCATGGAATTTTTGCTTCATATCCATTATCAAGTGACCAACAATTATATAAAAGTGTTATTTTTATGATTCCACGCACCCATGTCCCCCAAAACACAGGACCGTCCATTAAGTTCTTTTCACGGCAAGAAAAGCTGAAGCTCACCGGCCTGTTTGAACTTGTGCAGAAGGGGGACCCATGAACTTTTCACTTCATATATATTGTCAACTGACCAAGAATGATATGAAAGTGTTATTTTATGATTCCAGGGACCGATGACTATCAAAACACAGTACCGTCCATTAAGTGCTTTTCTCTGCAAGAAAAACAGGTTTTGGTCATATGCCTGTTTGCTCTTGTGTAGAAGCGTGAATCCATGAACTTTTTGCTCCATATGCATTGTCAACTGACCAACAATGATATGAAAGTGTTATTTTATGATTCCAGGCACCCATGTCCCCCAAAACACAGTACTGTTCATTAAGTGCTTTTCTCTGCAAGAAAAGCAGGTTTTGGTCATATGCCTGTTTGCTCTTGTGTAGAAGCGTGGATCCATGGAATTTTTGCTTCATATCCATTATCAAGTGACCAACAATTATATAAAAGTGTTATTTTTATGATTCCATGCACCCATGTCCCCCAAAACACAGTACCGTGCATTTCGTGCTTTTCTCTGCGAGATATAAAAACACATGACCGTCCATTAAGTGCTTTTCTCGGAGAGGAAATCTCACAGTCACTGGCCTGTTTGCTCTTGTCCAGAAGCGGGGACACATGAACTTTTTGCTCCATATGCATTGTCAACTTCCCAAGAATGATATTAAAGTGTTATTTTATGATTCCAGGCACCGATGTCTATCAAAACACAGTACCGTCCATTAAGTGCTTTTGTCGGTGAGAAAAGCTCACACTCACTGGCCTGTTTGCTCTTGTGCAGAAGGGGTGACCCATGGAATTTTTTTCTTTATATCCATTACCAACTGAAAAAGAATGATACTAAAGTGTTATTTCATGATTCCATGCAACCATCTCCCCCAAAACACAGTACCGTGCATTTCGTGCTTTTCTCTGCGAGAAAAGCAGGTTTTGGTCATATGCCTGTTTGCTCTTGTGCAGAAGCGGGGACCCATCAACTTTTTGCTCCATATGCATTGTCAACTGACCAAGAATGATATTAAAGTTTTATTTCATGATTCCAGGCACCGATGTCTATCAAAACACAGTACCGTGCATTAGGTGCTTTTCTCGGCGAGATATAAAAACACATGCCGTCCATTAAGTGCTTTTCTCGGCGAGAAAAGCTCACACTCACCGGCCTGTTTGAATTTGTGCAGAAGGGGTGACCCATGGAATTTTTGCTTCATATCCATTATCAAGTGACCAACAATTATATAAAAGTGTTATTTTTATGATTCCAGGCACCCATGTCCCCCAAAACACAGTATCCTGCATTTAGTTCTTTTCTCTGCGAGAAAATCTCACAGTCACTGGCCTGTTTGCACTTGTCCAGAAGCGGGGACCCATGAACTTTTTGCTCCATATACATTGTGCCTGTTTGCTCTTGTGCAGAAGCGGGGACCCATGAACTTTTCACTCCATATATATTGTCAACTGACCAAGAATGATATGAACGTGTTATTTTATGATTCCAGGCACCGATGTCTATCAAAACACAGTACCGTCCATTAAGTGCTTTTCTCGGCGAGAAAAGCTGACACTCATCGGCCTGTTTGAACTTGTGCAGAAGGGGTGACCCATGGAATTTTTGCTTTATATCCATTATCAACTGACCAACAATGATATAAAAGTGTTATTTTTATGATTCCAGGCACCCATGTCCCCCAAAACACAGTACCGTGCATTTAGTGCTTTTCTCGGCGAGAAAAGCTGCTTTTGGTCATATGCCTGTTTGCTCTTGTGCAGAAGCGTGGATCTATGAACTTTTTGCTCCATATGCATTGTCAACTGACCAACAATGATATGAAAGTGTTATTTTATGATTCCAGGCACCGATGTCTATCAAAACACAGTACCGTCCATTAAGTGCTTTTCTCGGCGAGAAAAGCTGACACTCACCGGCCTGTTTGAACTTGTGCAGAAGGGGTGACCCACGGAATTTTTGCTTTATATCCATTATCAACTGACCAACAATGATATAAACGTGTTATTTTTATGATTCCAGGCACCCATGTCCCCCAAAACACAGTACCGTGCATTAAGTGCTTTTCTCGGCGAGAAAAGCTCACACTCACTGGCCTGTTTGCTCTTGTGCAGAAGGGGTGACGCATGGAATTTTTTTCTTTATATCCATTACCAACTGACAAAGAATAATACTAAAGTGTTATTTCATGATTCCATGCAACCATCTCCCCCAAAACACAGTACCGTGCATTTCGTGCTTTTCTCTGCGAGAAAAGCAGGTTTTGGTCATATGCCTGTTTGCTCTTGTGCAGAAGCGGGGACCCATGAACTTTTCACTTCATATATATTGTCAACTGACCAAGAATGATATGAAAGTGTTATTTTATGATTCCAGGCACCGATGTCTATCAAAACACAGTACCGTCCATTAAGTGCTTTTCTCGGCGAGAAAAGCAGGTTTTGGTCATATGCCTGTTTGCTCTTGTGCAGAAGCGGGGACCCATGAACTTTTCACTCCATATATATTGTCACCTGACCAAGAATGATATGAAAGTGTTATTTTATGATTCCAGGAACCGATGTCTATCAAAACACAGTACCGTGCATTTCGTACTTTTCTCTGCGAGAAAAGCAGGTTTTGGTCATATACCTGTTTGCTCTTGTGCAGAAGCAGGGACCCATGAGTTTTTGCTCCATATGCATTGTCAACTGACCACGAATGATATTAAGGTGTTATTTTATGATTCCAGGCACCCATGTCCCCCAAAACACAGTACCGTGCATTAAGTGCTTTTCTCGGCGAGATATAAAAACACATGACCGTCCATTAAGTGCTTTTCTCGGCGAGACAAGCTCACACTCACCGGCCTGTTTGAACTTGTGCAGAAGGGGTGACCCATGGAATTTTTGCTTTATATCCATTATCAAGTGACCAACAATTATATAAAAGTTTTATTTTTATGATTCCAGGCACCCATGTCCCCCAAAACACAGTACTTTCATGCTTTTCTCTGCGAGAAAAGCAGGTTTTTGGTCATATGCCTGTTTGCTCTTGTGCAGAAGCGGGGATCCATGAACTTTTTGCTCCATATGCACTGTCAACTGACCAAGAATGATATTAAAGTGTTATTTTATGATTCCAGGCACCCATTTCCCCCAAAACACAGTACCGTGTATTAAGTGCTTTTCTCGGCGAGATATAAAAACACATGACCGTCCATTAAGTGCTTTTCTCGGCGAAAAGCTGACACTCACCGCCTGTTTGAACTTGTGCAGAAGGGGTGTCCCATGGAATTTTTGCTTTATATCCATTATCAAGTGACCAACAATGATATAAAAGTGTTATTTTTATGATTCCAGGCACCGATGTCTATCAAAACACAGTACCGTGCATTAGGTGCTTTTCTCGGCGAGATATAAAAACACATGACCGTCCATTAAGTGCTTTTCTCGGCGAGAAAAGCTCACACTGTCGTGGAAATTGTCTGGAAAAGATAGCACTCTGGACACATACAAGAAACTAGAAAGGGTTAAAGTATTAGAGTATATCGTAATTACAATAGGAGATCAACAATACCTCAGCACATGTGGTGGAAAGGAGGATCTCAAACTCACAACAGCAAAACGTTCAACCTTTATAGCATCTTTAAAGGTCATGGTCTTTCATACTATTGGCTAGTTTCCCCAAAGTTAAAAACATTCTTGTCCACTTGGCAAAATCCCAATCTGTGATGACCATAAATGCTCACACAGTTGTCCAACCTACACATGCATATGTAAGTAAGAACAGTAGCCTCATGCTGTGGTGCCAGTCAAATATGCAGCGTCTTCCTTTCTTGGTAACTCTGAGACACTGGTGTCACCTAAATCACAGGGAGGAGAAAGTGATCCCCTCAACAGAAACATTATTTCTGTGACTAGAAGTAACTCAGTAAGTAAGTTGAACAGCTGACCATTATGAATTAATGATCAACTAATAATTTTCCTTCCACATTCCCTCCTTTTGATCATTCTTTCAACTAATAACATTACAAACTCCTTTCCATGTTAACCCATTAAATATAGAAAAAAAAAAACAAGGTATAAATGTAAAGAAAGAAACCAAAATACACTCAAAAATCAAATACTAATCCATACATGCAAAAAACTCAAACACAAACACTCCAAATAATTTTAAAAACTGAAAATTAGATGAGATGTTCTAGAACCCATGTACTATGCGTACAGTAGAGAGTCATCACTATGGAGAGGTTTCTAGCACTTTCGATGCATAGTGATATGGTTTCCATTTTCTTCCATCCGTCGTCGACCAAGAATTTCCAGAACCTTTAGACAAATGCTTACACATCTTTTTCCAAATTAAGTTGCAGTTGTTGGAGATAATCCTCACTATCAATATCCTCATATTTACTCTTTGCATTCACCTTAGACTGTATTGCTACAGCTGTCAAAGAGGAAGTAACAAACTTATGAATCATAGCCTTAATACAACTTAGGAAACACATAACCATCAAAAAGAACAACAGGATAGTTCCAAAAATAGGTAAAATTAATTGAACTATACCAGCTCCCCATGATCCAAAAATACCACTCAACCAACTATGTATAGATCCTATATTCCCATGCTTGGGCTGCAAAGCAGACCGGAAATGATCCAAAGCAGAAATAACATCTGTCAAATTATCTGTGACATCTGGAATCAAAGTCATACATGAACCTCCAGTAAAATTCAAAGTTGCACACAGCCCTCCAGTCTTAGCTAACAAAAAATCCAATGCTTGCTGGTGCTTTAATAAAGTCATCCTATGGGACTTTAAAGTTTCCTTGATGAGTGAGAAACCTTTTAAAGTATTATTTGCAAAACCCCACATGGTGTAAGACAGGTTGTCTACATGTATAGCTAAAGTGGTAATTCCCATTTGTGGAAAGAAGAAATTTACCACCTTCTCATACCAGGTAATTTCATGATTAAATTTCGGCACATCTGGTAAATCCAAAGGAAGAGATCTAGGCTTTCTTATATGTCCATCTTCTGAACCATTTGTTTCAGCTTGAATACTTCCTAATTGTTCAGTCATTTGGATCAGATGTACTGGTAAGGTTAGATGAGCATAAAAAACAACATCCTGACCAATATCTAGGTAAATAATGATAATAATTTGAACCCCCACACATAAAAACAAGATCTACCAAAGCACTTGAAGCATAATATCCTATGGTAGGACCACATCCTATTGTTACAGTTGTCTTATTTCCCTGAAATGTGTAAATGCCAGGGTAATGTCCTCCATATTCTACACATTCAGCCACTCCCATAAATACTGTTTCAATTTTTTTCATTTTTAGGTGCGTATGGGGGATTCCTATCCGGATAACAAAAACAATAAGATGGTTTCTCAAGTACCTTTACCTGACCAATGGGCATTGGCTTTTTCTTAAGATTTGTTGACTTGTGGAGAGGAATAGGTGATCCATACTTATTTGTAGCACAACTATTTTCAAAGGTTTTCCGTATATACTGTTTTCCAAGTTGTTCAGCATACTCACAAAGAACATTAATCATTTCATTCCTTGGTATCGGTCTTGCAACAGGTTCCAAACAAGACTCCATACTATCACAAGGAGGCACAACAACGGCCAATAGACCACTCTGATTTGGATAAGTGTGCTTTACCATATAGGTCATCATCTCATACCATGTGTTACCCTTTAGACTTATAGGTTGTAAATCATCATCTTCATCTTTTTCCTCAATATCATCATTTACTATTGGCTCTAACAACACAAACCTTTTAGCTCTTCCGTCAGATGCTACTAACGGAGCATGTTCTACTTTTTTTACCAGGTTTTCTTCATTTATAGTTGTCTTTCCTTCTAAAGAAACATTAGAAAATAAAAGGCCTCCAACAATCACTAATGGCCATAACATAATGACTAGAACTTCAAGTCTGAGTTTACTCATTTCCTTTTATGGTATCGGTGCCTTCTTACAGTGGGACGCGTGAATCCAACTCGCTCTTTCCTTTACTTTTACCGCGGTTGGTGTAGTGAGGAGAACCTGAAATGGACCTTTCCAACGTGGAGGATGCCAATGACGCCTTGTAAAATCCTTCACCAGAATCCAATCACCAGAATGGAAAGGATGAGTTATTTCTCCTTCCCTTAAGGGTGACGGAAGGGCTTCTTTTACCTGTGAAGAAATAGTACTCACTATACGAGTTAATTGTCTACAATAGGCCACTATGGCCTCATCTACAAAAATTTGATCTGTGGGCTTTCCTTTATAAAGATTTTGGCCATATAAGGAAACAGTCGTTTGGGCAAACAAGGCTTATTCCTTGGGCCCCACCATATTCCCTCTGAATCACGATGACCATGTTTCTTCCATGCAGACTTCTCTGCTGGAGTTGCCAAAGATTGAACATCCTTCAAGGACATATGTGGGTCAAAACCCATCTGAGAGACATCAGATCCAAGATGCATTAGAAGAGAAGATGATTCAGATGAAACTTCAGCAAACTTAGCAACAGCATCTGCAAAAGAGTTTCCTTTTGACACAGCATCCACAACCTTAACATGAGCTTGACACTTGCAAACAGCAACCTGAGAGGGAAGCAAAATAGCTTCAAGAAGGTTGTTGACAAGAAGATGATGTTGAATAGGTTTCCCTTGCGATGTGAGGAATCCTCTATTCTTCCATAAAGCAGAAAAATCATGTACAACCCCAAAAGCATACTTACTGTCCGTATAGATGGTGACACTTTTTCCCCGCTGCAAGAATACATGCTCTTGTTAAAGCAACAAGTTCAGCAGCCTGTGCAGAAAGATGAGATGGGAGCCTTGCGGACTCCACCACATCATGATCACTTACAATGGCATAACCAACAGCTCCAACCCCATCAATTCGCCTAGCCGATCCATCTACATAATAGATCAACTCAGGGTTGGAAAGAGGTGTGGTTGAAAGATCATGCCTGGGGGTCACTGCCTCAGTAATTGCCGCCAGACAATCATGAGGTTCACCCTCTTCTTCAGTAGGAAGCAAAGTGGCTGGATTCAACACGTTACATCTTTTCAACGTAACATGTGGCAGACTTAAGATATTATAATAATGGAGAGTAGAAGCAGGAGTAAAATGAGCTGTTTTAGCTTGTAAAAAGAATAGTAGCCACAGCATGTGGAACCAAGACAGTCAGTGGTCTATAGGCTACTAAAGAAGAAGAAGCTGTTATTGCTGCTGCAACTGCAGCCACTGATCGAGCACAAGGGGGAAGACCCCTCACAACTGGTGAAAGTTTCTGTGAATAATAAGCAACCGGCTTGAATCTGTCACCATGTTTCTGAAGTAAAACAGCACTATAAAATCCACCCTTTTCATCAACCGCCAGAGTAAAATCTTTTGACATATCAGGAATACCTAAAGCAGGTGCCATAGCCAAAGCTTCTTTCAGCTTTTTAAAAGAATCAAGAGTTTCAGGAGTCCAAGTCACTGGGTCATGTGCAGTCAGTCCAGTCGCGTGCGCCATGTCGGAAAGGGGATGGGCTAATTTAGCATAATCAGAAATCCAGGCCTGACAGTAGCCTGTACATCCTAAAAAGGATAAAACTTGCTTTTTTGTTATTGGTTTAGGCATTGACAATACTGCCTGAATTCTATCTTTAACAATTCTACGTTCATTTTGTGAGATCTCATGTCCTAAATAGTGCACTTGTTGTTTTACCAGCTGGAGTTTTCCTAGCGACGCTTTTTATGTCCCTCAAGCGAGGCCAAATATTTTAACAGGGCATTTGTATCTATAATATAATTTTCCTCAGATGTGGAACAAACAAGAATATCATCAACATAACAAATCACAGTACTTCCTTTTGGAAACACAAAACTAGCCAAATTTTCCTGCAATGCAGCTGAATAAATAGTTGGTGATTCAGTAAATCCTTGTGGACACCTTGTCCACATATATTTCTTTCCCTTAAAGGTAAACGTGAACCAATATTGCGATGCCGGATCAACTGGAACACTAAAGAAAGCATTAGCCAAATCAATTACAGTAAACCAGTTTGCATCACTAGGTATAGAAGATAAAATCGTGGCTGGGTTAGGTACAACCGGTGCTCGAGCAAACACAGCCTCATTTACAGCACGCAAGTCATGGACAGGTCGCCAGGTCTGGCCATCTGCCTTTTTCACAGGATAAAGTGGAGTATTACATGGAGATGTTGGGGCTGGAACAATAATTCCATCTTTTAGAAGTTGTTCAATAATGGGAGTCATTCCCTCCTCTGCATCAGGTCGTAGAGGATACTGTCGCTTATTAGGCCTATAGTCAGATTTAGGAACCACGACCAATGGAGTGGCATCCTTTATTAATCCCACATCATACTTATGAGTTGCCCACAGATGTTTAGGGACCCCTTCCAAAGCTGGATGGGTATCTTCAAACTCTGCAGTATTCACTACAAAATTAGAAATCATTACAAAAGTTAAATCCAAATCAGCCAATTGAACTGTTCTATGAACCTTCCATTCACAATGGAAAGGATAGATAACAGCTCCCTCTTTGTTGTTCACTGTTTGGGCTGAGACTATCTCTGTATTACCACAAGACACATCCATATTTTGTAATGTCACGCCTATATTATAATCTGAAAAAGCTAACGATCTAGATAAAACAACATGAGGAACGCCGGTTTTTTCAAAAACACTTTCTTCTGCATTATATCTAAATCAATAAGCAAAGCAACAAAATCTTCAGTGACCACAATGCCATTACCGAGCAACTTTTCATCTGTTATCTTTCTGTTCCACTCTTTTTCAAATTGTTCATGCATTTCTGTTTTTGAAATTTGGCATACACATTTATAAGCGCATGGCCTATATTTTAAAAAATGCATTTCCACTATAAGTTTCAACAAAATCATTTATCTCCTGCGTTACTGAAGAAAAATCAATATTCCAACAATATTCATACTTAGGGGCAATTGGGGAATGACAAACCATAGTAGCCAAAAGCTTGCTGTCAGGATCATTTCTTTTTAGCTCTAAACCATTTTCGGTGCACACAATGGTTAAACCCAATGCACATAACAAGTCCCTGCCTGCTAAATTTACTGGGCATTCTGGGACAATAACAAATGAGTGATAAATATTAGTTATACCAAAATCTTCACATTCAACTGGACATGCCTCAGTTACTCCACACCTTAAAGATGTTCCTGAAACCCCAATGCAGATCTTAGTTTTGTTAGACATCTGAAAGATCTCTGTTATCGACCTTAAAGATGATTCAGTAGCTCCTGTATCAGCCAGCATTTCATAGGTGGTGCCATGGACTGTGATTTTAAACATAGGAAGATCCTCAATCCTATAACGAAGTGAGAGATAAAACAAGTCAGTATCTTCAGAGTCACTTATTTTAGGTTTCTCACTGCTTTCGTTACAAGTGGCATCAGGATTTGGAGTTTGTGCAAGGAGTCATGATCGTCGTGGCTGTCGATTTCTATCCCCAAATGGTCTGCTGACAGTCACATTTCTGCCTGGTGGACGCACTGCTCCTGGTTCATCATCCCATTCTTCTGTATTAGGGCATTCTCGGGCCCAATGACCTTTCTGACTACATTTCCAACAGGCATCAATTTCTCCCTGCCAATTTCCAAAATTTCTGCCTCTTCCTCGTCCACGATATCCACCTCTTCCTCTTCCTCTATTAGATGTAGGAGTAAAATGGGCCAACTGGACCATCTGTAGTCTTTCAGCAGTTGCCTTAGTCTTCTTCAGTTGTTGATTTCTGTCATCCTGGACGATAGTTTCTGCATGTGCACAATATTTCTTAACGTCATTTAATCTGGCACTTTGCCATGCCACACAGTGTCTGACAAACATGGCTCTGATCTCTGGGTCTAGACCATCCACCGAGGTCTGAATAAACTGTCTTTCCCACACAGAGTCATTCATAGTATCAGTTGGCTGTTGGTTTCCACTATGCGTATTAAAGACTTGAATTTTCCTGGAGAAATACTCATCAAATGTTTCTCCTGTTTTTTGTACACATGCATTCACAGTTGTCATATTTATGACTGGCTTGAATCTTGTTTCTAATGCTTGGTACAAATCTCTCAACTGAGCTTGATATAGAGAACCACTTCCAACATTCCATGGAACAGCTGAATTCCAAAAAGCAGGTTTCACTTCTCCCCAACCAAGACCCATTTTAGTCACACACACACACATGTTCCAGTTCCGCTGAAGTGGGTCTAGATTGCAACACCATCTTCTCCAGAGCATTTGCAAACACTTTTCCTTTATTCTTGGGCTCTGGAAGTTTATCAATAATGGACTGTAATTCAGCAACTTTCCATGGTCTATAAACATGTTGAATACCCCCGGCTCCATCTGGGCATTCTATCATTGGAGCAAGCCCTGAAACTTCTAGAAGCTCATCATCGATATCCAATG
The DNA here is from genome assembly GCA_016785225.1 of Psettodes erumei. Taxonomy (NCBI): domain Eukaryota; kingdom Metazoa; phylum Chordata; class Actinopteri; order Pleuronectiformes; family Psettodidae; genus Psettodes; species Psettodes erumei. The sequence goes on along the minus strand of JAFBJZ010000339.1, from coordinate 13,789 downwards.
CAGGTGGAGAGCCTTTTATTGGAGATGACATTTTCGGTTGATAGACAGCACCTGACCTAGTAGTGCCTTGGTCAGTTTGATTAGGCTGTAATTTCTTCTGTCTGGACACTGGTCTCCATTCTATCTCTTCGGGCGTTGGTGTAGATATCTTAGTGGCTTGATCTAATAATCCAGCATACGGTGGGGGTGCATGAGTAGTAGGTGGTACTACGACATCTCTTCTGCTATCTAACATTGCAGTTGCTCCTCCCACAGCTCCATCAACAGCCTGTTGACCTTGCACTGGAGAAAAGGGAACTACTGGTTGTGGAGGTTGTATTCTCACTGGACAGTCAATATCATCTACTTTATGAATGCTGACCATTACTGGTTTTGGACGATTAGAAATTGTTTGATCCGTATGACAAACTTTTCGCCCTATGGCATCCCAGACCCCCAGGCATTCTATCATATATTCATAATCCCAGTCTAAAGGACCCATAAAATTTGGAGGCTCTAAAGGGTCATGCAACATTGCTATCTGGGCTTTTTCAAAAGAGCCGTCTTGTGGCCAACTAGAATCAAATTCTTTTATGTTATCACAAAACGGTGTTGTATAATAAGTTGATCCTGTTACCTCTTCAACAAGAGCCTTAGGAGTCAACTGTTCTTTTTTATCATATACATCCTCCACACTCAAAGAAACAAAGGTCTTAACACTTCCATATGCTTTATCAGTCCTTTCTCTATTTTCAGCTTCTTTTTCCCATAACTTTAAAGTTTCAAGGTGTTTTGTCCATTTTTTATTTACTTTTTCACAAGCACGTATTTTAGCTTTTTTAATTTTCTCCTCATATCTTTTTGCCATCCTTTTTCTCAAGGTTCTTAATGAAGCATGATGAAAACTCCCATTCTGAGGGAATCCAAACTTCCTATGCCATTTTGGCAAAAACTGTATGGAAACAGAACCATATTTCTCATACATAACTTTAGCGGGACCTTGAAGGCCCTTCTGATGACTATTATTTGCACCCATGGCCAACCTATTTAGCCGAAGGGGAAAAAGTACAATGTAATTTTTACAATGTACTTCTCTTTTTTTTAAATTAAATTATATAATTTTTTTTCTTAAATATATATATATATATATATATTAAATCTATATTCCTTTTATCTATTTTTATTTAGTTTTATTTTATGTACTTAGGATATCACAAACCCCTGATTCAATAGTCAACTAAGCAGTCAACTAAGACAGCTGTCTGAGGTGTTGTGATGTCTTGTTTCACACACACATCCCCAAGTGCATTCCATGAAACATATTAGTTCCGCCCTACTCTAGTAACCCGAGTCAGAGGTCTCTGAATTTTCAAAGAGGGAGCTTCACAGACAAGCAACTAGAGCAATCTCTCTAAAATAAGGTACAACTCTCCAAGACAAACATTCACAAGTACTTTCATAAATTCTCACCAGTGATACACAGACCTATCCAGTATCTGTAATATCACTTACATCACACAGCTCAGGCCTGACACACACACGGATCCGTGGGCAAGGATACCGCCTTCCCTGAGAGAATACCGTCTCTCTATGAGCTCATTCAGTCCAAGCTATATGGATTTATGGTCAAGGGTCCCGCCTTACCACAGAGGATACCGCCTCAAAATATGCACATTCCTGTCTGTACCTGACAGACCTATGAGCAAAGAATACCTTCCTTGCCTAGAGATTACCGTCTCTATCTGTGCATATTTCAATCCATACCAAATGAACTTACGGGCGAAGGATACCGCCTCCCCTCAGAGGATACCGCCTCTGTTATCGCGCGTTTTTCCAGGGTCTCGAAGCTCAGCTCACACTACTAGAAAATAATGCAAGCCGAACACGGCCTAGCCTCTACCCTTTTCAGGCAAGTTCCCGAGAACTCCCTGTCTAAGCTTAGAACCAACTTTAACCTCAATCAGTGTGTCCTTTAAATTAAAATCCTTTAAAATTTTGCAAAATTTGAACGATCAATACAATACAATTTCCACACAATTATTTATGCCAATTATTCCCATAAAAATTACAGTTACTTACTGCCTACCTGTTCCTTGGAGGAGATCACAGAGACTTCCCTAAAAAAACCTTCATAGAGGTCCGAGGATTTTCTCTCTTGCCCGGGCCCTGGGATGATTTCCCCCCAAAGAGCAGATTGCAGTTCGACTGTATCTCGGTGGGACCTCCAAGAATGTCGTGGAAATTGTCTGGAAAAGATAGCACTCTGGACACATAAAAGAAACTAGAAAGGGTTAAAGTATTAGAGTATATTGTAATTACAATAGGAGATCAACAATACCTCAGCACATGTGGTGGAAAGGAGGATCTCAAACTCACAACAGCAAAACGTTCAACCTTTATAGCATCTTTAAAGGTCATGGTCTTTCATACTATTGGCTAGTTTCCCCAAAGTTAAAAACATTCTTGTCCACTTGGCAAAATCCCAATCTGTGATGACCATAAATGCTCACACAGTTGTCCAACCTACACATGCATATGTAAGTAAGAACAGTAGCCTCATGCTGTGGCGCCAGTCAAATATGCAGCGTCTTCCTTTCTTGGTAACTCTGAGACACTGGTGTCACCTAAATCACAGGGAGGAGAAAGTGATCCCCTCAACAGAAACACTATTTTTGTGACTAGAAGTAACTCAGTAAGCAAGTTGAACAGCTGACCATTATGAATTAATGATCAACTAATAATTTTCCTTCCACAACACTCACCGGCCTGTTTGAACTTGTGGAGAAGGGGTGACCCATGGAATTTTTTTCATTATCAACTGACCAACAATGATATAAAAGTGTTATTTTTATGATTCCAGGCACCCATGTCCCCCAAAACACAGTACCGTGCATTAGGTGCTTTTCTCGGCGAGATATAAAAACACATGACAGTCCATTAAGTGCTTTTCTCAGCGAGAAAAGCTCACACTCACCGGCCTGTTTGAACTTGTGCAGAAGGGGTGACCCATGGAATTTTTGCTTTATATCCATTATCAACTGACCAACAATGATATAAATGTGTTATTTTTATGATTCCAGGCACCCATGTCCCCTAAAACACAGTTCCGTGCATTTAGTGCTTTTCTCGGCGAGAAAAGCAGGTTTTGGTCATATGCCTGTTTGCTCTTGTGCAGAAGCGCTGATCCATGAACTTTTTGCTCCATATATATTGTCAACTGACCAAGAATGATATGAAAGTGTTATTTTATGATTCCAGGCACCGATGTCTATCAAAACACAGTACCGTCCATTAAGTGCTTTTCTCTGCGAGAAAAGCAGGTTTTGGTCATATGCCTGTTTGCTCTTGTGCAGAAGCGGGGACCCATGAACTTCTTGCTCTATATGCATTGTCAACTGACCAAGAATGACATTAAAGTGTTATTTTTATGATTCCAGGCACCGATGTCTATCAAAACACAGTGCCGTTCATTAGGTGTTTTTCTCGGCGAGATATAAAAACACATCACCGTCCATTAAGTGCTTTTCTCGCGAGAAAAGCTCACACTCACCGGCCTGTTTGAACTTGTACAGAAGGGGTGACCCATGGAATTTTTTGGTTTATATCGATTATCAGCTGACAAAGAATGATACTAAAGTGTTATTTCATGATTCCATGCACCCATGTCCCCCCAAACACACTACCATGCATTTAGTGCATTTCTCGGCGAGAAAAGCAGCTTTTGGTCATATGCCTGTTTGCTCTCGTGCAGAAGCGTGGATCCATGACCTTTTTGGTCCATATGCATTGTCAACTGACCAACAATGATATAAAACTGTTATTTCATGATTCCAGGCACCCTTGTCCCCCAAAACACAGTACCGTTCATTAAGTGCTTTTCTCGGTGAGAAAAGCAGGTTTTGGTCATATGCCTGTTTGCTCTTGTGCAGAAGCGTGGATCCATGAACTTTTTGCTCCATATGCATTGTCAACTGACCAAGAATGATATTAAAGTATTATTTCATTATTCCAGGCACCCATTTCCCCCAAAACACAGTACCGTTCATTAAGTGCTTTTCTCGGCGAGAAAAGCAGGTTTTTGGTCATATGCCTGTTTGCTCTTGTGCAGAAGCGTGCCCAGCTTTTTTTGTCATATGCCTGTGATATGAAAGTGTTATTTTATGATTCCAGGCACCGATGTCTATCAAAACACTGTACATTAGGTGCTTTTCTCGGCAAGATATAAAAACACATGACCGTCCATTAAGTGCTTTTCTCGGCGAGAAAAGCTCACACTCACTGGCCTGTTTGCTCTTGTGCAGAAGGGGGACCCCATGAACTTTTGCTTTATATCCATTGTCAACTGACCAACAATGATATAAAAGTGTTATTTTATGATTCCAGGCACCCATGTCCCCCAAAAACACAGTACCGTGCATTTCAGTGCTTTTCTCTGCGAGAAAAGAAGGTTTTGGTCATATGCCTGTTTGCTCTTGTGCAGAAGCGGGGACCCATGAACTTTTTGCTCCATATGCATTGTCAACTGACCAAGAATGATATTAAAGTGTTATTTTATGATTCCAGGCACCGATGTCTATCAAAACACAGTACCGTCCATTAAGTGCTTTTCTCGGGAGAAAAGCTCACACCACCAGCCTGTTTGAACTTGTGCAGAAGGGGTGACCCATGGAATTTTTGCTTTATATCCATTATCAACTGACCAACAATGATATAAAAGTGTTATTTTTATGATTCCAGGCACCCATGTCCCCAAAACACAGTACCGTGCATTAAGTGCTTTTTCTCGGCGAGAAAAGAAGGTTTTGGTCATATGCCTGTTTGCTCTTGTGCAGAAGCGGGGACCCATGAACTTTTTGCTCCATATGCATTGTCAACTGACCAAGAATGATATTAAAGTGTTATTTTATGATTCCAGGCACCCATGTCCCCCAAAAACACAGTATCGTCCATTAAGTGCTTTTCTCTGCGAGAAAAGTAGCTTTTGACATATGCCTGTTTGCTCTTGTGCAGACGGGGTGACCCATGGAATTTTTGCTTTATATCCAATATCAACTGACCAACAATGATATAAAAGTGTTATTTTTATGATTCCAGGCACCCAGGTCCCCCAAAACACAATACCGTGCATTTAGTGCTTTTTCTCGGCGAGAAAAGCAGCTTTTGGTCATATGCCTGTTTGCTCTTGTGCAGAAGCGTGGATCCATGAACTTTTTGCTCCATATGCATTGTCAACTGACCAACAATGATATAAAAGTGTTATTTCATGATTCCAGGCACCCATGTCCCCCAAAACACAGTACCGTTCATTAACTGCTTTTCTCGGCGAGAAAAAGCAGGTTTTCAATCATATGCCTGTTTGCTCTTGTGCAGAAGCGGGGACCCATGAACTTTTTTGCTCCATATGCATTGTCAACTGACCAAGAATGATATTAAAGTGTTATTTTATGATTCCAGGCACCCATGTCTATCAAAACACAGTACCGTCCATTAAGTGCTTTTCTCGGCGAGAAAAGCTCACACTCACTGGCCTGTTTGCTCTTGTGCAGAAGCGGGGACCCATGAACTTTTTGCTCCATATATATTGTCAACTGACCAAGAATGATATAAAAGTGTTATTTTATGATTCCAGGCACCGATGTCTATCAAAACAGTACCATCCATTAAGTGCTTTTCTCGGCGAGAAAAGCTGACACTCACTGCCTGTTTGAACTTGTGCAGAAGGGGTGACCCATGGAATTTTTTTCTTTATATCCATTATCAACTGACCAACAATGATATAAAGTGTTATTTTTATGATTCCAGGCACCCATGTCCCCCCAAACACAGTACCCTGCATTTTAGCTTTTTCTCGGCGAGAAAAATCTCACACTTTTGGTCATATGCCTGTTTGCTCTTGTGCAGAAGCGGGGACCCATGAACTTTTTGCTCCATATGCATTGTCAACTGACCAACAATGATATGAAAGTGTTATTTGTTCCAGGCACCCATGTCCCCCCAAAACAGGTACCGTGCATTAAGTCCCCGGAGCAAAAAGCACAGTGTTTGCTCTTGTGCAGAAGCGGGACCCATGAATGCTTTTCGCTTCATATATATTGTCAACTGACCAAGAATGATATGAAAGTGTTATTTCATGATTCCAGGCACCGATGTCTATCAAAACACAGTATCGCGCATTAAGTGCTTTTTTCGCGAGATATAAACCGTCCATTTAGTGCTTTTCTCGGCGAGAAAAGCTCACACTCACTGCCCTGTTTGAACTTGTGCAGAAGGGGTGACCCATGGAATTTTTTTTTTATATCCATTATCAACTGACAAACAATGATATAAAAGTGTTATTTTTATGATTCCAGGCACCCATGTCCCCAAAAACACAGTACCGTGCATTTAGTGCTTTTCTCGGCGAGAAAAGCAGCTTTTGGTCACATGCCTGTTTGCTCTTGTGCAGAAGCGTGGATCCATGAACTTTTTCCTCCATATGCATTATCAACTGACCAACAATGATATAAAAGTGTTATTTCATGATTCCAGGCACCCATGTCCCCCAAAACACAGTACCGTTCATTAAGTGCTTTTCTCGGCAAGAAAAGCAGGTTTTGGTCATATGCCTGTTTGCTCTTGTGCAGAAGCGTGGATCCATGAACTTTTTGCTCCATATGCATTGTCAACTGACCAACAATGATATAAAAGTGTTATTTCATGATTCCAGGCACCCATGTCCCCCAAAACACAGTACCGTTCATTTAGTGCTTTTCTCGGCGAGAAAAGCAGGTTTTGGTCATATACCTGTTTGCTCTTGTGCAGAAGCGTGGATCCATGAACTTTTTGCTCCATATATATTGTCAACTGACCAAGAATGATATGAAAGTGTTATTTTTATGATTCCAGGCACCCATGTCCCCAAAACACAGTACCGTGCATTAGTGCTTTTCTCGGCGAGAAAAAAGCAGGTTTTAAGTCATATGCCTGTTTGCTCTTGTGCAGAAGCGGGGACCCATGAACTTTTTGCTCCATATGCATTGTCAACTGACCAAGAATGATATTAAAGTCTTATTTTATGATTCCAGGCACCGATGTCTATCAAAACACAGTACCGTCCATTAAGTGCTTTTCTCGGCAAGAAAAGCTCACACTCACTGGCCTGTTTGCTCTTGTGCAGAAGGGGTGACCCATGGAATTTTTTTCTTCATATTCATTACCAACTGACAAAGAATGATACTAAATTGTTATTTCATGATTCCATGCAACCATCTCCCCCAAAACTCAGTACCGTGCATTTAGTGCTTTTCTCGGGGAGAAAAGCAGGTTTTGGTCATATTCCTGTTTGCTCTTGTGCAGAAGCGGGGACCCATGAACTTTTCGCTCCATATGCATTTTCAACTGACCAAGAATGATATTAAAGTGTTATTTTATGATTCCAGGCACCGATGTCTATCAAAACACAGAACCGTCCATTAAGTGCTTTTCTCGGCGAGAAAAGCTGACACTCACCGGCCTGTTTGAACTTGTGCATAAGGGGTGACCCATGGAATTTTTGCTTTATATCCATTATCAACTGACCAACAATGATAAATAAAGTGTTATTTTATGATTCCAGGCACCGATGTCTATCAAAACACAGTAAAGTGCATTAGGTGCTTTTCTCGGCGAGATATAAAAACACATGACCGTCCATTAAGTGCTTTTCTCAGCGAGAAAATCTCACAGTCACTGGCCTGTTTGCTCTTGTCCAGAAGCGGGGACCCATGAACTTTTCGCTCCATATATATTGTCAACTGACCAAGAATGATATGAAAGTGTTATTTTATGATTCCAGGCACCGATGTCTATCAAAACACAGTACCGTCCATTAAGTGCTTTTCTCGGCGAGAAAAGCTCACACTCACCGGCTTGTTTGAACTTGTGCAGAAGGGGTGACCCATGGAAGTTTTGCTTTATATCCATTATCAACTGACCAACAATGATATAAAAGTGTTATTTTTATGATTCCAGGCACCCATTCCCCCCAAAACACAGTACCGTGCATTTCATGATTTTCTCGGGGAGAAAAGCAGGTTTTGGTCATATGCCTGTTTGCTCTTGTGCAGAAGCGGGGACCCATGAACTTTTCACTTCATATATATTGTCAACTGACCAAGAATGATATGAAAGTGTTATTTTATGATTCCAGGCACCGATGTCTATCAAAACACAGTACCGTCCATTAAGTGCTTTTCTCGGCGAGAAAAGCTCACACTCACCGGCCTGTTTGAACTTGTGCAGAAGGGGTGGCCCATGGAATTTTTGCTTTATATCCTTTATCAACTGACCAACAATGATATAAAAGTGTCATTTTTATGATTCCAGGCACCCATGTCCCCCAAAACACAGTACCGTGCATTTAGTGCTTTTCTCGGCGAGAAAAGCAACTTTTGGTCATATGCCTGTTTGCTCTTGTGCAGAAGCGGGGACCCATGAACTTTTTGCTCCATATGCATTGTCAACTGAACAAGAATGATATTAAAGTGTTATTTTTTGATTCCAGGTACCGATGTCTATCAAAACACAGTATCGTGCATTACGTGCTTTTCTCGGCGAGATATAAAAGAAGCACATGACCGTCCATTAAGTGCTTTTCTCGGCGAGAAAATCTCACAGTCTCACACTCACTGGCCTGTTTGCTCTTGTCCAGAAGCGGGGACCCATGAACTTTTTGCTTTTCTATTCTGCCAGGATTCTGTTTCCACCGGGTTCTTTTCTACACAAAGTAAAGTTGAAGCTGTCAGGAACAAAGATTCTTAGAGTCCGAGTCAAGCTCAAAAGTCTTTACTGGTTGCAACACAGGATGTCACTCAGCAGCCCCAAGCACGTGCTGACCTACAGAGTGGCATACAGAGAAATAAAGAACATGGTTTTTATACTTTTCTAAATACATGAGTGTGTATTACAAAAGGCATACGTGACTAGAGACATGTATCCCCACATATGGGAGCTCAAAAGCAGGAAACCCTTTGGAAAATCCCTTACAGAACAGCAGAAAACAGGAAACTCCTTACAGGATTAAAATATATTTTTCAGACATCCTCAGGTCATCGTGACCCTCAGGCCATTGTCTGGACAGTAGAGGTAAAAAGTTCACAGGTGCACATGCACTCATAGTACATTTGTTTGCTCTTGTGCAGAAGCGTGGATCCATGAACTTTTTTGCTCCATATTGTCAACTGACCAAGAATGATATAAAAGTGTTATTTCATGATTCCAGGCACCCATGTCCCCAAAAACACAGTACCGTTTATTAAGTGCTTTTCTCGGCGAGAAAAGCAGGTTTTGGTCATATGCCTGTTTGCTCTTGTGCAGAAGCGGGGACCCATGAACTTTTTGCTCCATATGCATTGTCAACTGACCAAGAATGATATAAAAGTGTTATTTCATGATTCCAGGCACCCATGTCCCCAAAACACAGTACCGTTCATTAAGTGCTTTTTTCTCGGCGAGAAAAGCAGGTTTTGGTCATATGCCTGTTTGCTCTTGTGCAGAAGGGGGGACCCATGAACTTTTTGCTTTATATCCATTATCAACTGACCAAGAATGATATTAAAGTGTTATTTTATGATTCCAGGCACCCATGTCCCCAAAAACACAGTACCGTCCATTAAGTGCTTTTCTCGGCGAGAAAAGCTTTTAAGTGCTTTTTCTCGGCGAGACTCACAGTCACTGGCCTGTTTGCTCTTGTGCAGAAGCGGTGACCCATGAACTTTTTGCTCCATATGCATTGTCAACTGACCAAGAATGATATTAAAGTGTTATTTTATGATTCCAGGCACCCATGTCCCCAAAACACAGTACCGTCCATTAAGTGCTTTTTTCTCGGCGAGAAAAGCTCACACTCACTGGCCTGTTTGCTCTTGTGCAGAAGGGGTGACCCATGGAATTTTTTTTCTTTATATCCATTATCAACTGACAAAGAATGATACTAAAGTGTTATTTCATGATTCCATGCAACCATGTCCCCAAAACACAGTACCGTGCATTTAGTGCTTTTCTTGGGAGAAAAGCAGGTTTTGGTCATATGCCTGTTTGCTCTTGTGCAGAAGCTGGACCCATGAACTTTTTGCTCCATATATATTGTCAACTGACCAAGAATGATATGAAAGTGTTATTTATGATTCCAGGCACCGATGTCTATCAAAACACAGTACCGTCCATTAAGTGCTTTTTCTCGGCGAGAAAAGCTCACACTCACTGGCCTGTTTGAACTTGTGCAGAAGGGGTGACCCATGGAATTTTTTGCTTTATTTCCATTATCAACTGACCAAGAATGATATAGAAGTGTTATTTCATGATTCCAGGCACCCATGTCCCCCAAAACACAGTACCGTGCATTTAGTGCTTTTCTCGGCGAGAAAAGCAGGTTTTGGTCATATGCCTGTTTGCTCTTGTGCAGAAGCGGGGACCCATGAACTTTTTGCTCCATATGCATTGTCAACTGACCAAGAATGATATAAAAGTGTTATTTCATGATTCCAGGCACCCATGTCCCCCAAAACACAGTACTGGTGTTTATTAAGTGCTTTTCTCGGCGAGAAAAGCAGGTTTTGGTCATATGCCTGTTTGCTCTTGTGCAGAAGCGTGGACCCATGAACTTTTTGCTCCATATGCATTGTCAACTGACCAACAATGATATAAAAGTGTTATTTCATGATTCCAGGCACCCATGTCCCCCAAAACACAGTACCGTTCATTATTATGCTGCTTTTCTCGGCGAGAAAAAAGCAGGTTTTGGTCATATGCCTGTTTGCTCTTGTGCAGAAGCGGGGACCCATGAACTTTTTGCTCCATATGCATTGTCAACTGACCAAGAATGATATTAAAGTGTTATTTTATGATTCCAGGCACCGATGTCTATCAAAACACAGTACCGTCCATTAAGTGCTTTTCTCTCGGCGAGAAAAGCACATGACACACTCACCGCCTGTTTGAACTTGTGCAGAAGGGGTGACCCATGGAATTTTTTGCTTTATATCCATTATCAACTGACAAAGACAATGATATTAAAGTGTTATTTTTATGATTCCAGGCACCCATGTCCCCAAAACACAGTACATCGTTTATTAAGTGCTTTTCTCGGCGAGAAAAGCAGGTTTTGGTCATATGCCTGTTTGCTCTTGTGCAGAAGCGTGGACCCATGAACTTTTTGCTCCATATGCATTGTCAACTGACCAAGAATGATATAAAAGTGTTATTTTATGATTCCAGGCACCCATGTCCCCAAAACACAGTACCGTTCCATTAAGTGCTTTTCCCTGTTTGAACTTCTGCAGAAGGGGTGACCCATGGAATTTTTGCTTATATCCATTATCAACTGACCAACAATGATATAAAAGTGTTATTTTTATGATTCCAGGCACCCATGTCCCCAAAAACACAGTACCGTTCATTAAGTGCTTTTCTCGGCGAGAAAAGCAGGTTTTGGACATATGCCTGTTTGCTCTTGTGCAGAAGCGGCGACCCATCAACTTTTTGCTCCATATGCATTGTCAACTGACCAAGAATGATATTAAAGTCTTATTTTATGATTCCAGGCACCCATGTCTATCAAAACACACTATCGTGCAATTATTGCTTTTCTCGGCAAGAAAAGCAGCTTTTGGTCATATGCCTGTTTGCTCTTGTGCAGAAGCGCGGATCCATGAACTTTTTGCTCCATATGCATTTTCAACTGACCAAGAATGATATGAAAGTGTTATTTTATGATTCCAGGCAACGATGTCAATCAAAACACAGTACCGTGCATTAGGTGCTTTTCTCGGCGAGATATAAAAAAACATGACCGTCCATTAAGTACTTTTCTCGGCGAGAAAATCTCACAGTCACTGGCCTGTTTGCTCTTGTCCAGAAGCGGGGACCCATGAACTTTTTGCTCCATATGCATTGTCAACTGACCAAGAATGATATTAAAGTGTTATTTTATGATTCCAGGCACCGATGTCTATCAAAACACAGTACCGTCCATTAAGTGCTTTTCTCGGCGAGAAAAGCTGACACTCACCGGCCTGTTTGAACTTGTGCAGAAGGGGTGACCCATGGAATTTTTGCTTTATATCCATTATCAACTGACCAACAATGATATAAAAGTGTTATTTTTATGATTCCAGGCACCCATGTCCCCAAAAACACAGTACCGTGCATTTAGTGCTTTTCTCGGCGGGAAAAGCAGCTTTTGGTCATATGCCTGTTTGCTCTTGTGCAGAAGCGTGGATCCATGAACTTTTTGCTCCATATGCATTGTCAACTGACCAACAATGATATAAAAGTGTTATTTCATGATTCCAGGCACCCATGTCCCCCAAAACACAGTACCGTGCATTTAGTGCTTTTCTCGGCGAGAAAAGCAGCTTTTGGTCATATGCCTGTTTGCTCTTGTGCAGAAGCGTGGATCGATGAACTTTTTGCTCCATATGCATTGTCAACTGACCAACAATGATATAAAAGTGTTATTTCATGATTCCAGGCACCGAACCTGGTGGTGAGCAATGGAGGCTCACCACGCATAACCAAGTTTCGACCACATGGCTTTCTTTGTCTTGGAGACAAAGGAAAGCACCGAACCTTAAAGTCCCACAACCTTCCAGGTGTGAAATCTGATCCAGCAGCCACCACTGGATGACTGTGGCATGTGACCTCTGAGGTCATCAAGTCATATAAAGGCTGTGCTCAGCCTTTATTCGCTCTCTCTCTTGAAGCTCCTTTCTCTTCCTTCTTTCTTCTTTCTCCAAGCCCTGAACCACTCTCCAGGGACCCCCAGCTGTGCAGCTGCAGCTGGCTGTCTGAGGTAGCCTGCTGACCAAAGCAGATCCTCAGACCTTTCCTCACAGCAGCGACGCGAGAGCCTGCTGAGGAACAATCAAGATCCGCAAACAAACTCCATTGGCCAACAAACACAAGGTTTGTAGGTTAATCCTCCATACAACAGGAGCTACACAGCGAGTTAGCACCGAGCTGCTAACCAACTACGCCAAAGGAGCGCCAGTTTCCCTCCAGCGCCTGCCATCAGGACCACACAGCAAAGACTGCCTTCCAACATTGGAATTCTAACTCTCTCAGCTTGGCCCTTCCATCAGGAACCACCAGCCAAAGGAGCAACACACCAGAGAGAGTTTCTCTCACACCAGAACTGGTAACACCAACTGGGCCTAGTCAAGCTAAGATAAGCTAAGCTAAAGATAAATCAAGGACTGTGATTTGATGTATTTGTGTTTACTGAGTGTTGTGATCAGTTTGGTAGACAGGTTATTGTATTGTTGGCTCTGCCACATTGTTAAGTAGATGAAGTTAGGTTACGCTTGCATGCTAACTAACCATCCTTCCTCTAACCTGGCACCTCATGAAACACACACACACACACACACACACACACACACACACACACACACACACTCACCCAGCACATGGTCTGAGTGCCTCCACAGATCTTCTTTGTTCAGGGCCTCCAGGCCTCAGCAGCCATTTTGACACACCCAGACACACACACACACACACACACACACACACACACACACACACCTGTAGAAAGTACACTGTAGCTAGATTGTATGTTTCCTTTTCTTTTATTCTTGTTAATAAATGATTATTAAACATACCTGTTGTCTGTTTAATGTTGCACAAGAGTGAATTCCGCCAACCTCTACACGGTCAAGAACTCCAAATTCCTTCTACCTAAACTAGTTGTTAATCTGGTAATTTTGGTTCTAGTTATTAAATTAATTATTAATCAGAGTTCCAAATTGACAATTTAGTACTAGTTATGAGATTGATTTAATAAATTGGCTATCTT
>JAFBJZ010000338.1:0-23948 GCA_016785225.1 Psettodes erumei | reverse complement strand
AAAAGCATGTTTTGGTCATATGCCTGTTTGCTCTTGTGCAGAAGCGGGGACCCATGAACTTCTTGCTCTATATGTATTGTCAACTGACCAAGAATGATATGAAAGTGTTATTTTATGATTCCAGGCACCGATGTCTATCAAAACAAAAGTACCGTCCATTAAGTGATTTTCTCGGCGAAAAAATCTCACACTCACCGGCCTGTTTGAACTTGTGCAGAAGGGGTGACCCATGGAATTTTTGCTTTATATCCATTATCAACTAACCAACAATGATATAAAAGTGTTATTTTTATGATTCCAGGCACCCATGTCCCCCAAAACACAGTACCGTGCATTTAGTGCTTTTCTCGGCGAGAAGAAGCGGGGACCCATCAACTTTTTCCTCCATATGCATTGTCAACTGACAAAGAATGATATTAAAGTGTTATTTTACGATTCCAGGCACAGATGTCTATCAAACCACAGTACCGTCCATTAAGTGCTTTCCTCGGCGAGATATAAAAACAGATGACCGTCCATTAAGTGTTTTTCTCGGCGAGAAAAGCTCACACTCACTGGCCTGTTTGCTGTTGTGCAGAAGGGGTGACCCATGGAATTTTTTTCTTTATATCCATTACCAACTGACAAAGAATAATACTAAAGTGTTATTTCATGATTCCATGCAACCATCTCCCCCAAAACACAGTACCGTGCATTTCGTACTTTTCTCGGCGAGAAAAGCAGGTTTTGGTCATATGCCTGTTTGCTCTTGTGCAGAAGCGGGGACCCATGAACTTTTTGCTCTATATGCATTGTTAACTGACCAAGAATGATATTAAAATGTTATTTTATGATTCCAGGCACCGATATCTATCAAAGCACAGTACCGTGCATTCGGTGCTTTTCTCGGCGAGATATAAAAACACATGACCGTCCATTAAGTGCTTTTCTCGGTGAGAAAAGCAGGTTTTGGTCATATGCCTGTTTGCTCTTGTGCAGAAGCGTGGATCCATGAACTTTTTGCTCAATATGCATTGTCATCTGACCAATAATGATATTAAAGTGTTATTTTATGATTCCAGGCACCGATGTCTATCAAAACACAGTACCGTCCATCAAGTGCTTTTCTCAGCGAGAAAAGCTCACACTCACCGGCCTGTTTGAACTTGTGCAGAAGGGGGGACCCATCAACTTTTACCTCCATATGCATTGTCAACTGACCAAGAATGATATTAAAGTGTTATTTTATGATTCCAGGCACCGATGTCTATCAAAACACAATACCGTGCATTAGGTGCTTTTCTCGGCGAGATATAAAAACACATGACCGTCCATTAAGTGCTTTTCTCGGTGAGAAAATCTCACAGTCACTGGCCTGTTTGCTCTTGTGCAGAAGCGGGGACCCATGAACTTTTTGCTCCATATGCATTGTCAGCTGACCAAGAATTATATTAAAGTGTTATTTTATGATTCCAGGCACCGATGTCTATCAAAACACAGTATCGTCCATTAAGTGCTTTTCTCGGCGAGAAAAGCTCACACTCACTGGCCTGTTTGCTCTTGTGCAGAAGGGGTGACCCATGGAATTTTTTTCTTTATATCCATTACCAACTGACAGAGAATGATGCTAAAGTGTTATTTCATGATTCCATGCAACCATCTTCCCCAAAACACAGTACCGTGCATTTCGTGCTTTTCTCTGCGAGAAAAGCAGGTTTTGGTCATATGCCTGTTTGCTCTTGTGCAGAAGCGGGGACCCATGAACTTTTTGCTCTATATGCATTGTCAAGTGACCAAGAATGATATGAAAGTGTTATTTCATGATTCCAGGCTCCCATGTCCCCCAAAACATAGTACCGTTCATTAAGTGCTTTTCTCGGCGAGAAAAGTAGGTTTTGGTCATAAGCCTGTTTGCTCTTGTGCAGAAGCGGGGACCCATCAAATTTTTGCTCCATATGCATTGTCAACTGACCGAGAATGATATTAAAGTGTTATTTTATGATTCCACGCACCGATGTCTATCAAAACACAGTACCGTCCATTATAGGGGGTTTTCTCGGCGAGAAAAGCTCACACTCACTGGCCTGTTTGCTCTTGTGCAGAAGGGGTGACCCTTGGATTTTTTTTCTTTATATCCATTACCAACTGACAAAGAATGATACTAAAGTGTTATTTCATGATTCCATGCAACCATCTCCCCCAAAACAAACTACCGTGCATTTAGTGATTTTCTCGGGGAGAAAAGCAGGTTTTGGTCATATGCCTGTTTGCTCTTGTGCAGAAGCGGGGACCCATGAACTTTTCGCTCCATATATATTGTCGACTGACCAAGAATGATATGAAAGTGTTATTTTATGATTCCAGGCACCGATGTCTATCAAAACCCAGTACCGTCCATTACGTGCTTTTCTCGGCGAGAAAAGCTCGCACTCACCGGCCTGTTTGCTCTTGTGCAGAAGGGGTGACCCATGGAATTTTTTTCTTTATATCCATTACCAACTGACAGAGAATGATGCTAAAGTGTTATTTCATGATTCCATGCAACCATCTCCCCCAAAACACAGTACCGTTCATTAAGTGCTTTTCTCTGCGAGAAAAGCAGGTTTTGGTCATATGCCTGTTTGCTCTTGTGCAGAAGCGGGGACCCATGAACTTTTTGCTCTATATGCATTGTTAACTGACCAAGAATGATATTAAAATGTTATTTTATGATTCCAGGCACCGATATCTATCAAAACACAGTACCGTGCATTAATTGCTTTTCTCGGCGAGATATAAAACACATGACCGTCCATTAAGTGCTTTTCTCGGTGAGAAAAGCAGGTTTTGGTCATATGCCTGTTTGCTCTTGTGCAGAAGCGGGATCCATGAACTTTTTGCTCAATATGCATTGTCATCTGACCAATAATGATATTAAAGTGTTATTTTATGATTCCAGGCACCGATGTCTATCAAAACACAGTACCGTCCATTAAGTGCTTTTCTCGGCGAGAAAAGCTCACACTCACCGCCTGTTTGAACTTGTGCAGAAGGGGTGACCCATGGACTTTTTGCTTTATATCCATTATCAACTGACCAAGAATGATATAAAAGTGTTATTTTTATGATTCCAGGCACCCATGTCCCCCAAAACACAGTACCGTGCATTAGGTGCTTTTCTCGGCGAGAGAAAAAACAGGTTTTGGTCATATGCCTGTTTGCTCTTGTGCAGAAGCGGGGACCCATGAACTTTTTACTCCATGTGCATTGTCAACTGACCAAGAATGATATTAAAGTGTTATTTTATGATTCCAGGCACCGATGTCTATCAAAACACAGTACCGTCCATCAAGTGCGTTTCTCGGCGAGAAAATCTCACAGTCACTGGCCTGTTTGCTCTTGTCCAGAAGTGGGGACCCATGAACTTTTTGCTCCATATGCATTGTCAACTGACCAAGAATGATATTAAAGTGTTATTTTATGATTCCAGGCACCGATGTCTATCAAAACACAGTACCGTGAATTAGGTGCTTTTCTCGGCGAGATATAAAAACACATGACCGACCATTAAGTGCTTTTCTCGGCGAGAAAATCTCACAGTCACTGGCCTGTTTTGTCTTGTCCAGAAGCGGGGACCCATCAACTTTTTGCTCCATGTCCATTGTCAACTGACCAAGAATGATATTAACGTGTTATTTTATGATTCCAGGCACCGATGTCTATCAAAACACAGTACCGTCCATTAAGTGCTTTTTTCGGCGAGAAAAGCTCACACTCACTGGCCTGTTTGCTCTTGTGCAGAAGGGGTGACCCATGGAATTATGCTTTATATCCATTACCAACTGAAAAAGAATGATACTAAAATGTTATTTCATGATTCCATGCAACCATCTACCCCAAAACACAGTACTGTGCATTTAGTGATTTTCTCGGGGAGAAAAGCAGGTTTTGGTCATATGCCTGTTTGCTCTTGTGCAGAAGCGGGGACCCATGAACTTTTCATTCCATATATTTTTTCAACTGACCAAGAATGATATGAAAGTGTTATTTTATGATTCCAGGCACCCATGACCCCCAAAACACAGTACCGCGCATTTCGTGCTTTTCTCTGCGACAAAAGCAGGTTTTGGTCACATGCCTGTTTGCTCTTGTGCAGAAACGCGGACCCATGAACTTCTTGCTCCATATGCATCGTCAACTGACCAAGAATGATATTAACGTGTTATTTTATGATTCCAGGCACCGATGTCAATCAAAACACAGTACCGTGCATTAGGTGCTTTTCTCGGCAAGATATAAAAACACATGACCGTCCATTAAGTGCTATTCTCGGCGAGAAAATCTCACAGTCACTGGCCTGTTTGCTCTTGTCCAGGAGCAGGGACCCATGAACTTTTTGCTCCATATGCACTGTCAACTGACCAAGAATGATATTAAAGTGTTATTTTATGATTCCAGGCACCGATGTCTATCAAAACACAGTACCGTCCATTAAGTGCTTTTCTCGGCGAGAAAAGCTCACACTCACTGGCCTGTTTGCTCTTGTGCAGAAGGGGTGACCCATGGAATTTTGCTTTATATCCATTACCAACTGAAAAAGAATGATACTAAAATGTTATTTCATGATTCCATGCAACCATCTCCCCCAAAACACAGTGCTGTGCATTTCGTGATTTTCTCGGCGAGAAAAGCAGGTTTTGGTCATATGCCTGTTTGCTCTTGTGCAGAAGCGGGGACCCATGAACTTTTCACTTCATAAATATTGTCAACTGACAAACAATGATATGAAAGTGTTATTTTATAATTCCAGGCACCGATGTCTATCAAAACACAGTACCGTGCATTAGGTGCTTTTCTCGGCGAGATATAAAAACACATGACCGTCCATTAAGTGCTTTTCTCGGCGAGATATAAAAACACATGACCGTCCATTAAGTGCTTTTCTCTGCGAGAAAATCTCACAGTCACTGGCCTGTTTGCTCTTGTGCAGAAGCGGGGACCCATGAACTTTTTGCTCCATATGCATTGTCAGCTGACCAACAATGATATTAAAGTGTTATTTTATGATTCCAGGCACCGATGTCTATCAAAACACAGTACCGTGCATTAGGTGGTTTTCTCGGCGAGATATAAAAACACATGACCGTCCATTAAGTGCTTTTTTCGGCGAGAAAAGCTCACACTCACTGGCCTGTTTGCTCTTGTGCAGAAGGGGTGACCCATGGAATTTTTTTCTTTATATCCATTACCAACTGACAGAGAATGATGCTAAAGTGTTATTTCATGATTCCATGCAACCATCTCCCCCAAAACACAGTACCGTGCATTTCGTGCTTTTCTCTGCGAGAAAAGCAGGTTTTGGTCATATGCCTGTTTGCTATTGTGCAGAAGCGGGGACCCATGAACTTTTTGCTCTATATGCATTGTTAACTGACCAAGAATGATATTAAAATCTTATTTTATGATTCCAGGCACCGATGTCTATCAAAGCACAGTACCGTGCATTAGGTGATTTTCTCGGCGAGGAAAGCAGCTTTGGTCATATGCCTGTTTGCTCTTGTGCAGAAGCGGGGGCCCATGAACTTTTCGCTTCATATATATTGTCAACTGACCAAGGATGATATGAACGTGTTATTTTATGATTCCAGGCACCGATGTCTATCAAAACACATTACCGTCCATTAAGTGCTTTTCTCGGCGAGAAAAGCTCGCACTCACCGGCCTGTTTGAACTTGTGCAGAAGGGGTGACCAATGGAATTTTGCTTTATATCCATTACCAACTGAAAAAGAATGATACTAAAATGTTATTTCATGATTCCATGCAACCATGTACCCAAAAACACAGTACCGTGCATTTAGTGCTTTTCTCGGCAAGAAAAGCAGGTTTTGGTCATATGCCTGTTTGCTCTTGTGCAGAAGCGGGGACCCATGAACTTTTTACTCCATATGCATTGTCAACTGACCAAGAATGATATTAAAGTGTTATTTTATGATTCCAGGCACCGATGTCTATCAAAACACAGTACCGTGGATTAAGTGCTTTTCTCGGCGAGAAAATCTCACAGTCACTGGCCTGTTTGCTCTTGTCCAGAAGTGGGGACCCATGAACTTTTTGCTCCATATGCATTGTCAACTGACCAAGAATGATTTTAAAGTGTTATTTTATGATTCCAGGCACTGATGTCTATCAAAACACAGTACCGTCCATTAAGTGCTTTTCTCGGCGAGAAAAGCTCACACTCACTGGCCTGTTTGCTCTTGTGCAGAAGGGGTGACCCATGGAATTATGCTTCATATCCATTATCAACTGACCAACAATGATATAAAAGTGTTATTTTCATGATTCCAGGCACCCATGTCCCCCAAAACACAGTACCTGTTACAGCCCGACGAACGGAACCATAACGTGACAGCTAAAATGAGGAAGACCACAGTTGCTGTAGTGAACGCTTTTATTTCCGGTGGGATTTCTCAGTTGAACATTCGAAAAAACCGGTACACAGAACGGTGTGGTGGAGGTCGGGACAGTGGTTGTGCCAAACAAAATAAATAAATACAAACAAAACAGGGCCTCACTTCCTCCCCTGACTATGAAATCAAGAAAACAAAAGACTAACTCACTTACCTACAAAAGTTTCCAAAGAAAAATACACGGGCGGCACCACCCAATAAATCTAGTGAGTTAGACAGAACAACTGCTACGTGTGTGTAAAATGTACAGGGCGCCCCATGCTCACCTTGTCCTGAACCTCCACCATATACCACCATGCCACAATCCAAACCAGGAAATGAAAACGAGAGGCAGAGTTTTCCTGTGGGGGCTATATATATATATGGTCTCCTGATTCGTGATAGGCTGGCCAGGGCCCAATCAGTAGTCCCGTCAGCCTGCTCAGGTGTGAGCCAATCCTTAGGATACCTGGAGACAGGTGAAAGGGGAAGGACCAACAGACAAAAACCATCATTAAGGGCTTTTCTCGGCGAGAAAAGCAGGTTTTGGTCATATGCCTGTTTGCTCTTGTGCAGAACCGTGGATCCATGAACGTTTTGCTCCATATGCATTGTCAACTGACCAACAATGATATAAAAGTGTTATTTCATGATTCCAGGCACCCATGTCCCCCAAAACACAGTACCGTTCATTAAGTGCTTTTCTCGGCGAGAAAAGCAGGTTTTGGTCATATGCCTGTTTGCTCTTGTGCAGAAGCGGGGACCCATCAACTTTTTGCTCCATATGCATTGTCAACTGACCAAGAATGATATTAAAGTGTTATTTTATGATTCCAGGCACCGATGTCTATCAAAACACAGTACCGTGCATTAGGTGCTTTTCTCGGCGAGATATAAAAACACATGACCGTCCATTAAGTGCTTTTCTCGGCGACAAAATCTCACAGTCACTGGCCTGTTTGCTCTTGTCCAGAAGCGGGGACCCATGAACTTTTTGCTCCATATGCATTGTCAACTGACCAACAATGATATTAAAGTGTTATGTTTATGATTCCAGGCACCGATGTCTATCAAAACACAGTACCGTCCATTAAGTGCTTTTCTCGGCGAGAAAAGCTCACACTCACTGGCCTGTTTGCTCTTGTGCAGAAGGGGTGACCCATGGAATTTTTTTCTTTATATCCATTACCAACTGACAAAGAATGATACTAAAGTGTTATTTCATGATTCCATGCAACCATCTCCCCCAAAACACAGTACCGTGCATTTCGTGCTTTTCTCTGCGAGAAAAGCAGGTTTTGGTCATATGCCTGTTTGCTCTTGTGCAGAAGCGGGGACCCATGAACTTTTTGCTCCATATATATTGTCAACTGACCAAGAATGATATGAAAGTGTTATTTTATGATTCCAGGCACCGATGTCTATCAAAACACAGTACCGTCCATTAAGTGCTTTTCTCTGCGAGAGAAAAGCTGACACTCACCGAAAATCCTGTTTGAACTTGTGCAGAAGGGGTGACCCATGGAATTTTTTGCTTTATATCCATTATCAACTGACCAACAATGATATAAAAGTGTTATTTTTATGATTCCAGGCACCCATGTCCCCCAAAACACAGTACCGTGCATTTAGTGCTTTTCTCGGCGAGAAAAGCAGGTTTTGGTCATATGCCTGTTTGCTCTTGTGCAGAAGCGGGGACCCATGAACTTTTTGCTCCATATGCATTGTCAACTGACCAAGAATGATATTAAAGTGTTATTTTATGATTCCAGGCACCGATGTCTATCAAAACACAGTACCGTCCATTAAGTGCTTTTCTCGGCGAGAAAAGCTCACACTCACTATGCCTGTTTGCTCTTGTGCAGAAGGGGGAACCCATGGAATTTTTGCTTTATATCCATTATCAACTGACCAACAATGATATAAAGTGTTATTTTATGATTCCAGTCACCCATGTCCCCAAAACACAGTACCGTGCATTTAGTGCTTTTCTCGGCGAGAAAAGCAGGTTTTGGTCATATGCCTGTTTGCTCTTGTGCAGAAGCGGGGACCCATGAACTTTTTGCTCCATATATATTGTCAACTGACCAAGAATGATATTAAAGTGTTATTTTATGATTCCAGGTACCGATGTCTATCAAAACACAGTACAGTACCGTGCATTAAAGTGCTTTTCTCGGCGAGAAAAAAAGCTCACACTCACTATGCCTGTTTGCTCTTGTGCAGAAGCGGGGACCCATGAACTTTTTGCTTTATATGCATTGTCAACTGACCAACAATGATATAAAAGTGTTATTTTATGATTCCAGGCACCCATGTCCCCAAAACACAGTACCGTGCATTAAGTGCTTTTCTCGGCGAGAAAAGCAGGTTTTGGTCATATGCCTGTTTGCTCTTGTGCAGAAGCGGTGACCCATGAACTCCAAGATGGCGCCATGGACGGCTGCCTCGGTGTATAGGTGCGCTCTTGTTTTCCTTATTTTGAGCTATAATTCAGTTTTTGCCACTGCTTCGGTGGCCACTACTCCAGGGAAGATCTCATGACCATTAGAGGTACTACCCCGGAGGATTTATTTCCCACTTTTCTCGCCCCGACTGCAATTTTAATGCCCATCCTGGTCAAGAAGGCTCGCATCAAGGTGAGTCGCGCCGCAAAGAGAGAAAGCGCTCAGGCGCGCTGGTGCGCGTCTCCGCCGGCGCGGACTACGCTCAGCGCTCCCTGGGATATTCCTCTCTAACGTGCGCTCACTCTGCAACAAGATGGACGAGCTGAGCCTGCTACTTCATAAAAACAGAGACTTTTCCACGTCCTGCGTTTTGTGCTTCACGGAAACGTGGCTGTGTGAACCTGTACCGGACTCGGCACTACAGCTGAGCGGCTTCGAACTTTATAGAGCGGACAGGAATACGGGCGCTTACAGGCAAAACGAAGGGAGGTGGAATTTGCTTTTACATTCACAACGGCTGGTGCAACGATGTGACAGTACTGCTTCAGCACTGTTCCCCGGACCTGGAGGCCTTCATCATCAACTGCAAGCCCTTCTACTCGCCCGTGAGTTCTCCTCATTCATCCTCGTCGGTGTTTACATCCCACCGCAGCGAAACGTGCGCGCGCGCAGCGCGCGCGCTGCCCGACGAGATACTGAGAGCAGAGCGCGCGCAAACCCGGACGCCTTGGTTACTGTTCTTGGGGACTTTAACAAAGGTAACCTCTCCCATGAACTCCCAAAATTTAAACAGCTCATCAAATGCCCCACCAGAGAGGGGAACGTCCTGGACCACTGCTACTCCACCATCAGCGGAGCTTATCATGCTGTTCCTCGCGCTGCACTGGGCCAGTCCGACCACATAATGGTGCATCTGATTCCCAGCTACAGGCAGAAATTAAAACTCTGCAAACCAACAGTGAGGACATCAAAGATGTGGACCAGAGAGGCAGTGGGGGAACTTCAGGAGTGTTTGGACTGCACAGATTGGGATACTTTCAGGACTGCCACAACCAGCCTTGACGAGTATACGGACACTGTGACGTCCTACATTACCTTCTGTGAGGACAGCATCATTCCATCACGCTCCAGGGTAAGCTTTAACAACGACAAACCCTGGTTCACAGCCACACTCAGACGGCTCAGATCGGAGAAGGGGGCCGCATTCAGAAGTGGACAGAGACAGATACAAGGAGGCCAAGTACAGATTTAGCAAGGAGGTGAGAAGAGCCAAATCTGTGCATGGTGAGAGAATGGGTCAACAGCTCTCAGCCAATGACTCTGCCTCTGTCTGGAAAGGGCTCAAAGCAATCACCAACTACAAGCCTAGAGCCCCCCACTCTGTCAACGACCTTCGTCTGGCCAACAGCCTGAATGAGTTCTACTGCCAGTTTGAGAAACAATGGGACAGCCCTGATTCCCCCCACACCTCTGACGACCTGCCACTGACCAGCATCAGCCCCCCCCCCCCTTCACACCTCAGTCATCCAGGCAGCTTCACACCTCAGCACCTCCCCCGCACTCCACACCACTCCTTATCAAAGAAGGTGAGGTGAAGAGACAGTTCAAACAACTGAACCCCCGCAAGGCCGCAGGCCCGGACTCCGTCTCCCCCTCCACTCTAAAGTTCTGTGCTGACCAGCTGTCTCCAGTGTTCACGCACATCTTCAACACCTCACTGGAGACCTGCCATGTGCCAGCCTGTTTCAAGACCTCAGCCGTCATCCCAGTCCCCAAAAAGACGAGAATCACAGGACTAAATGACTACAGACCTGTCGCTCTGACTTCTGTGGCCATGAAGTCCTTTGAGCGCATCGTTTTGGCTCACCTCAAGGACATCACAGACAATTTCCTGGATCCCCTACAGTTCGCCTACAGACCCAACAGATCCGTAGACGATGCTGTAAATTTGGCCCTCCACCACATCCTCCAGCACCTGGACTCCCCAGGGTCCTATGTCAGGATACTGTTTGTGGACTTCAGCTCCGCATTCAACACAATCATCCCAGCCCTGCTCTGTGACAAGCTCTCCCAGCTAAATGTGCCTGACTCCATGTGCAGGTGGATCATGGACTTCCTGTCAGACAGACAGCAGTTCGTGAAGCTGGGGAAGCATGTCTCCAACACCCGGACCATCAGCACCGGAGCTCCCCAGGGCTGCGTCCTTTCTCCCCTGTTATACTCCCTGTACACCAACAGCTGCACATCTAGCCATCGATCTGTCAAACTCCTGAAGTTCGCTGACGACACAACCCTCATCGGACTCATCTCTGATGGGGACGAGTCGGCCTACAGGAGGGAGGTGGACCAGCTGGTGTCATGGTGCAGCAGCAACAACCTGGAGCTCAATGCTCTAAAAACAGTGGAGATGATAGTGGACTTCAGAAAGGGCCCCCCTGTTCTCCCCCCTGTCTCCATCCATGAAACCCCTGTCACCCCTGTTGAGTCCTTCCGCTTCCTGGGCACCACCATCTCCCAGGAGCTGAAGTGGGAGCAGAACATCAGCTCCCTCACCAAGAAGGCTCAGCAGAGGATGTATTTCCTGCGGCAGCTGAGGAAGTTCAACCTCCCAGTGAAGATGCTGGTGAACTTCTACACTGCCACCATTGAATCGACTCTCACATCTGCAATAACAGTGTGGTTCGCTGCGGCTACGGCCAGGGACAAGGGCCAACTACAGCGGGTCATCCATTCTGCAGAGAAGGTGATCGGCCGCAGCCTCCCATCTCTCCAGGAGCTGTTCATCTCCAGGACACGGAGACGAGCAGCCAGGATTGCTGCTGACCCCTCTCATCCTGGACACAAACTGTTTCAGACCCTCCCCTCTGGCAAGAGGCTCCGGTCCATCCGGACCAGGACCTCGCGCCACAGAAACAGCTTCTTCCCCACTGCAGTCAGCCTCATGAACAATGCCCCTGCCCCTGAACAACACCCCCCCCCTCACCATTTGCACTACTTTGCACTGCCAGACACTTCAACCACATGTATATAACCCCTACCTCCTTTTAGATTGTGTTCTAACTTATTTACTTTTATTCTATTATTTTTATTCTGCTATACCTCTATTATTATTGTTGTGGTTGTTGTTGTTGTTGCTGTCATTTTTCATGCTGCTTTTTTATTTTTTTATTTTTGCTTATTCTGCACCTGACACCAAAGCAAATTCCTAGTGCTGTAACCTGACCGTTACTGCACCTGGCAATAAAAATCTTTCTGATTCTGATTCTGATTCTGATTCATGCTTTTCTCTGCGAGAAAAGCACGTTTTGGTCATATGCCTGTTTGCTCTTGTGCAGAAGCGGGGACCCATGAACTTCTTGCTCTATATGCATTGTCAACTGAGCAGGAATGATATGAAAGTGTTATTTTATGATTTCAGGCACCGATGTCTATCAAAACACAGTACCGTCCATTAAGTGCTTTTCTCGTGCAGAAAAAGCTCACAACTCACCGGCCTGTTTGAACTTGTGCAGAAGGGGTGAATGCCTGTTTGCTCTTGTGCAGAAGCGGGGACCCATGAACTTTTTGCTCCATATGCATTGTCAACTGACCAAGAATGATATGAAAGTGTTATTTTATGATTCCAGGCACCGATGTCTATCAAAACACAGTACCGTCCATTAAGTGCTTTTCTCGAGCGAGAAAAAGCTCACACTCACCGGCCTGTTTGAACTTGTGCAGAAGGGGTGACCCATGGAATTTTTGCTTTATATCCATTATCAACTGACCAACAATGATATAAAAGTGTTATTTTATATGATTCCAGGCACCCATGTCCCCCAAAACACAGTACCGTTCATTTCAGTGCTTTTCTCGGCGAGAAAAGCAGGTTTTGGTCATATGCCTGTTTGCTCTTGTGCAGAAGCGTGGATCCATGAACTTTTTTGCTCCATATGCATTGTCAACTGACCAACAATGATATAAAAGTGTTATTTCATTATTCCAGGCACCCATGTCCCCCAAAACACACAGTACCGTTCATTAAGTGCTTTTCTCGGCGAGAAAAAGCAGGTTTTGGTCATATGCCTGTTTGCTCTTGTGCAGAAGCGGGGACCCATGAACTTTTTTCTCCATATATATTGTCAACTGACCAAGAATGATATGAAAGTGTTATTTTATGATTCCAGGCACCCATGTCTATCAAAACACAGTACCGTCCATTAAGTGCTTTTCTCGGCGAGAAAAAAACAGGTTTTTAAGTGTCATATGCCTGTTTGAACTTGTGCAGAAGCGTGGACCCATGGAATATTTGCTCCATATCAATTATCAACTGACCAACAATGATATAAAAGTGTTATTTTTATGATTCCAGGCACCCATGTCCCCCAAAACACAGTACCGTGCATTTTGTGCTTTTCTCTGTGAGAAAAGCAGGCTTTGGTCATATGCCTGTTTGCTTTCGTGCAGAAGCGGGGACCCATCAACTTTTTACTCCATATGCATTGTCAACAGACCAAGAATGATATTAAAGTGTTATTTTATGATTTCAGGCACCGATGTCTATCAAAACACAGTACCGTGCATTAGGTGCTTTCCTCGGCGAGATATAAAAACACATGACCGTCCATTAAGTGCTTTTCTCGGCGAAAAAATCTCACAGTCACTGGCCTGTTTGGTCTTGTCCAGAAGCGGGGACCCATGAACTTTTTGCTCCATATGCATTGTCAACTGACCAAGGATGATATTAAAGTGTTATTTTATGATTCCAGGCACCGATGTCTATCAAAACACAGTACCGTCCATTAAGGGCTTTTCTCGGCGAGAAAAGATCACACTCACTGGCCTGTTTGCTCTTGTGCAGAAGGGGTGACCCATGGAATTTTTTTCTATATATCCATTACCAACTGACAAAGAATGATACTAAAGTGTTTTTACATGATTCCATGAAACCATCTCCCCCAAAACACAGTACCGTGCATTTAGTGATTTTCTCGGGGAGAAAAGCAGGTTTTGGTCATATGCCTGTTTGCTCTTGTGCAGAAGCGGGGACCCATGAACTTTTCGCTCCATATATATTGTCAACTGACCAAGAATGATATGAAAGTGTTATTTTATGATTCCAGGCACCGATGTCTATCAAAACACAGTACCGTCCATTAAGTGCTTTTCTCGGCGAGAAAAGCAGGTTTTGGTCATATGCCTGTTTGCTCTTGTGCAGAAGCGTGGATCCATGAACTTTTGCTCCATATGCATTGTCAACTGACCAACAATGATATAAAAGTGTTATTTCATGATTCCAGGCACCCATGTCCCCCAAAACACAGTACCGTTCATTAAGTGCTTTTCTCGGCGAGAAAAGCAGGTTTTGGTCATATGCCTGTTTGCTCTTGTGCAGAAGTGGGGACCCATCAACTTTTTGCTCCATATGCATTGTCAACTGACCAAGAATGATATTAAAGTGTTATTTTATGATTCCAGGCACCCATGTCCCCCAAAACACAGTACCGTGCATTAAGTGCTTTTCTCGGTGATATAAAAACACATGACCGTCCATTAAGTGCTTTTTTCGGTCACACTCACCTGTTTGAACTTGTGCAGAAGCGTGGACCCATGAACTTTTTGCTCCATATCCATTATCAACTGACCAACAATGATATAAAAGTGTTATTTTATGATTCCAGGCACCCATGTCCCCCAAAACACAGTACCGTGCATTTAAGTGCTTTTCTCGGCGAGAAAAGCAGGTTTTGGTCATATGCCCTGTTTGCTCTTGTGCAGAAGCGGGGACCCATGAACTTTTTGCTCCATATATGTTGTCAACTGACCAAGAATGATATGAAAGTGTTATTTTATGATTCCAGGCACCGATGTCTATCAAAACACAGTACCGTTCATTAAGTGCTTTTCTCGGCTCACACTCACCGAGTTTGAAAGTGAGTGTCAGCTTTTCTCACCGAGAAAAGCACTTAATGGACGGTACTGTGTTTTGATAGACATTGGTGCCTGGAATCATAAAAATAACACTTTTATATGATTGTTGGTCAGTTGATAATGGATATAAAGCAAAAATTCCATGGGTCACCCCTTCTGCACAAGTTCAAACAGGCCGGTGAGTGTGAGCTTTTCTCGCCGAGAAAAGCACTTAATGGACGGTACTGTGTTTTGATAGACATCGGTGCCTGGAATCATAAAATAACACTTTATTATCATTCTTGGTCAGTTGGCAATGCATATGGAGTAAAAAGTTCATGGATCCACGCTTCTGCACAAGAGCTAAGAGGCATATGACCAAAAGCTGCTTTTCTCGCCGAGAAAAGCACTAAATGCACGGTACTGTGTTTTGGGGGACATGGGTGCTTGGAATCATAAAAATAACACTTTTATATGATTGTTGGTCAGTAGATAATGGGTATAAAGCAAAAATTCCATGGGTCACCCCTTCTGCACAAGTTCAAACAGGCCGGTGAGTGTGAGCTTTTCTCGCCGAGAAAAGCACTTAATGGACGGTACTGTGTTTTGATAGACATCGGTGCCTGGAAGCATAAAATAACACTTTCATATCATTCTTGGTCAGTTGACAATGTACATGGAGCGAAAAGTTCATGGGTCCCTGCTTCTGCACAAGAGCAAAAAGGCATATGACCAAAACCTGCTTTTCTTGCCGAGAAAAGCACGAAATGCACAATACTGTGTTTTGGGGGACATGGGTGCCTGGACTCATAAAAATAACACTTTTATATCATTATTGGTCAGTTTATAATGGATATAAATCAAAAATTCCATGCTTCACCCCTTCTGCACAAGTTCAAACAGGCCGGTGAGTGTGAGCTCTTCTCGCCGAGAAAAGCACTTAATGGACGGTCATGTGTTTTTATATCTCGCCGAGAAAAGCACCAATGCACGGTACTGTGTTTTGGGGGACATGGGTGCCTGGAATAATGAAATAACAGTTTTATATCATTGTTGGTCAGTTGACAATGCATATGGAGCAAAAAGTTCATGGATCCACGTTTCTGCACAAGAGCAAACAGGCATATGACCAAAACCTGCTTTTCTCGCCGAGAAAAGCACTTAATGAACTGTACTGTGTTTTGGGGGACATGGGTGCCTGGAATCATGAAATAACACTTTTGCGTCATTGTTGGTCAGTTGACAATGCATATGGAGCAAAAAGTTCATGGATCCACGCTTCTGCACAAGAGCAAACAGGCATATGACCAAAACCTGCTTTTCTTGCCGACAAAAGCACTTAATGAACGTTATTGTGTTTTGATAGACATCGGTGCCTGGAATCATAAAATAACACTTTCATATCATTCTTGGTCAGTTGACAATATATATGAAGCGAAAAGTTCATGGGTCCCCGCTTCTGCACAAGAGCAAACAGGCATATGACCAAAACCTGCTTTTCTCCCCGAGAAAATCACTAAATGCACGGTACTGTGTTTTGGGGGAGATGGTTGCATGGAATCATGAAATAACACTTTAGTATCATTCTTTGTCAGTTGGTAATGGATATAAAGAAAAAAATTCCATGGGTCACCCCTTCTGCACAAGAGCAAACAGGCCAGTGAGTGTCAGCTTTTCTCGCCGACAAAAGCACTTAATGAACGGTACTGTGTTTTGGGGGGCATGGGTGCCTGGAATCATGAAATAACAATTTTATATCATTGTTGGTCAGTTGACAATGCATATGGAGTAAAAAGTTCATGGATCCACGCTTCTGCACAAGAGCAAACAGGCATATGACCAAAACCTGCTTTTCTCGCCGAGAAAAGCACTAAACGCACAGCACTGTGTTTGGGGGGACATCGGTGCATGGAATCATGAAATAACACCTTAGTATCATTCTTTGTCAGTTGATAATGGATATAAACGAAAACATTCCATGGGTCCCCGCTTCTGTACAAGTTCAAACAGGTTGGTGAGTGTTAGGTTTTCTCGCCGAGAAAAGCACTGAATGAACGGTACTGTGTTTTGGGGGACATGGGTGCATGGAATCATAAAATAACACTTAAATATCATCCTTGGTCATTTGACAATGCATACGGAGCAAAAAGTTGATTGGTCCCCGTTTCTGCACAAGAGCAAACAGGCCAGTGACTGTGAGATTTTCTCGCCGAGAAAAGCACTTAATGGACGGTCATGCGTTTTTATATCTCGCCGAGAAAAGCACCTAATGCACGGTGCTATGTTTGATAGACATCGGTACCTGGAATCATGAAACAACACTTTAATATCATTCTTGGTCAGTTGACAATGCATATGGAGCAAAAAGTTCATGGGTCCCCGCTTCTGGACAAGAGCAAACAGGCATATGACCAAAACCTGCTTTTCTCGCCGAGAAAAGCACTTAATAACGGTACTGTGTTTTGGGGGACATGGGTGCCTGGAATCATTAAATAACAGTTTTATATCATTGTTGGTCAGTTGACAATGCATATGGAGCAAAAAGTTCATGGATCCACGTTTCTGCACAAGAGCAAACAGGCATATGACCAAAACCTGCTTTTCTCGCCGAGAAAAGCACTTAATGAACGGTACTGTGTTTTGGGGGACATGGGTGCATGGAATCATGAAATAACACTTTTATATCATTGTTGGTCAGTTGACAATGCATATGGAGCAAAACGTTCATGGATCCACGCTTCTGCACAAGAGCAAACAGGCATATGACCAAAAGCTGATTTTCTCGCCGAGAAAAGCACTAAATGCACGGTAATGTGTTTTGGGGGACATGGGTTTCTGGAATCATAAAAATAACACTTTTATATCATTGTTGGTCAGTTGATAATGGATATAAAGCATAAATTCCATGGGTCACCCCTTCTGCACAAGTTCAAACAGGCCGGTGAGTGTCAGCTTTTCTCGCCGAGAAAAGCACTTAATGGACGGTCCTGTGTTTTGATAGACATCGGTGCCTGGAATCATGAAATAACACTTTTATATCATTGTTGGTCAGTTGACAATACATATGGAGCAAAAAGGTCATGGATACACGCTTCTGCACAAGAGCAAACAGGCATATGACCAAAAGCTGCTTTTCTCGCCGAGAAAAGCACTAAATGTACGGTACTGTGTTTTGGGGGGCATGGGTGCCTGGAATCATAAAAATAACACTTTTATATAATTGTTGGTCAGTTGATAATGGATATAAAGCAAAAATTGCATGGGTCACCTCTTCTGCACAAGTTTAAACTGTCCAGTGATTGTGAGCTTTTCTCGCGGAGAAAAGCACTTAATGGACGGTACTGCGTTTTGGGGGGCATGGGAGCCTGGAACCATGAAATAACACTTTTATATCATTGTTGGTCAGTTGACAATGCATATGGAGCAAAAAGTTCATGGATCCACGCTTCTGCACAAGAGCAAACAGGCATATTACAGAAACCTGCTTTTCTCGCAGAGAAAAGCACTTAATGAACGGTACTGTGTTTGGGGGGACATGGGTGCATGGAATCATGAAATAACACTTTAGTATCATTCTTTGTCAGTTGATAATGGATATAAATCAAAAAATTCCATAGGTCACCCCTTCTGTACAAGCTCAAACAAGCCGGTGAGTGTGAGCTTTTCTTGCCGAGAAAAGCACTTAATGCACGGTACTGTGTTTTGGGGGACATGGGTGCCTGGAATCATAAAAATAACACTTTTATATCATTGTTGTTCAGTTGATAATGGATATAAAGCAAAAATACCATGGGTCACGCCTTCTGCACAAGTTCAAAAAGGCCGGTGAGTGTCAGGTTTTCTCTGCGAGAAAAAACACAAAATGCACGGTACTGTGCTTTGCGGGACATTGGTGCCTGGAATCATAAAATAACACTTTCATATCATTCTTGGTCAGTTGACAATATATATGAAGCGAAAAGTTCATGGGTCCCCGCTTCTGCACAAGAGCAAAAAGGGCATATGACCAAAACCTGCTTTTCTCGCAGAGAAAAGCACGAAATGCACGGAACTGTGTTTTGGGGGACATGGGTGCCTGGAATGATAAAAATAACACTTTTATATAACTGTTGGTCACTTGATAATGGATATGAAGCAAAAATTCCATGGGTCACCCCTTCTGCACAAGTTCAAACAGGCCAGTGAGTGTGAGCTTTTCTCGCCGAGAAAAGCGCTTAATGGACGGTACCGTGTTTTGATAGACATCGGTGCCTGGAATCATAAAATAACACTTTAATATCATTTTTGGTCAGTTGACAATTCATATGGAGCAAAAAGTTGATGGGTCCCCGCTTCTGCACAAGAACAAACAGGCATATGACCAAAACCTGCTTTTCTCGCCGAGAAAAGCACTTAATGGACGGTCCTGTGTTTTGATAGACATCGGTGCCTGGAATCATGAAATAACACTTTTATATCATGTTGGTCAGTTGACAATGCATATGGACTAAAAAGTTCATGGATCCACGCTTCTGCACAAGAGCAAACAGGCATATGACCGAAAGTTGCTTTTCTCGCCGAGAAAAGCACTAAATGCTCACGGTATTGTGTTTGGGGCTACATGGGTGCATGGAATCGTGAAATAACACTTTCGTATCATTCTTTGTCAGTTGATAATGGATATAAACCAAAAAATTCCATAGGTCACCCCTTCTGTACAAGTTTAAACATGCCGGTGAATGTCAGCCTTTCTCGCAGAGAAAAGCACTTAATGGACGGTACTGTGTTTTGATAGACATCGGTGTCTTGAATCATAAAATAACACTTTCATATCATTCTTGGTCAGTTGACAATATATATGAAGCGAAAAGTTCATGGGTCCCCACTTCTGCACAAGAACAAACAGACACATGACCAAAACCTGCTTTTCTCCCCGAGAAAATCAGTAAATGCACGGTACTGTGTTTTGGGGGAGATGGTTGCATGGAATCATGAAATAACACTTTAGTATCATTCTTTGTTAGTTGGTAATGGATATAAAGTAAAAAATTCCATGGGTCACCCCTTCTGCACAAGTTCAAACAGGCCGGTGAGTGTGAGCTTTTCTCGCCGAGAAAAGCACTTAATGGACGGTACTGTGTTTTGATAGACATCGGTGCCTGGAATCATAAAATAACACTTTAATATCATTCTTGGTCAGTTGGCAATGCATATGGAGCAAAAAGTTCATGGATCCACGCTTCTGCACAAGAGCAAACAGGCATATGACCAAAACCTGCTTTTCTCACCGAGAAAAGCACTAAATGCACGGCACTGTGTTTGGGGGGACATCGGTGCATTGAATCATGAAATAACACTTTAGTATCATTCTTTTTCAGTTGATAATGGATATAAACCAAAAAATTCCATGGGTCCCCGCTTCTGTACAAGTTCAAACAGGTCGGTGAGTGTGAGCTTTTCTCGCCGAGAAAAGCACTTAATGGATGGTACTGTGTTTTGATAGACATCGGTGCCTGGAATCATAAAATAACACTTTAATATCATTCTTGGTCAGTTGACAATGCATATGGATCAAAAAGTTCATGGGTCCCCGCTTCTGGACAAGAGCAAACAGGCCAGTGACTGTGAGATTTTCTCGCCGAGAAAAGCACTTAATGGACGGTCATGTGTTTTTATATCTCGCCGAGAAAAGCACCTAATACACGGTACTGTGTTTTGATAGATATCGTTGCCTGGAATCATAAAATAACACTTTCATATCATTTTTGGTCAGTTGACAATGCATATGGAGCAAAAAGTTCATGGATCCGTGCTTCTGCACAAGAGCAAACAGGCATATGACCAAAAGCTGCTTTTCTTACCGAGAAAAGCAATAATTGCACGGTACTGTGTTTTGGGGGACATGGGTGCCTGGAATCATGAAATAACACTTTAGTATCATTCTTTGTCAGTTGATAATGGATATAAACCAAAAAATTTCATGGGTCACCCCTTCTGTACATGTTCAAACAGGCCAGTGAGTGTGAGCTTTTCTCGCCGAGAAAAGCACTTAATGGACGGTCATGTGTTTTTATATCTCGCCGAGAAAAGCACCTAATGCACGATACTGTGTTTTGATAGACATCGGTGCCTGGAATCATAAAATAACACTTTAATATCATTCTTGGTCAGTTGACAATGCATATGGAGCAAAAAGTTGATGGGCCCCCGCTTCTGCACAAGAGCAAACAGGGATATGTCCAAAACCTACTTTTCTCACCGAGAAAAGCACTTAATGAACGGTACTGTGTTTTGGGGGACATGGGTGACTGAAATCATGAAATAACACTTTTATATCATTGTTGGTCAGTTGACAATGCATATGGAGCAAAAAGTTCATGGATCCACGCTTCTGCACAAGAGCAAACAGGCATATGACCAAAAGCTGCTTTCCTCGCCGAGAAAAGCACTTTAATGCACGTACTGTGTTTTGGGGGACATGGGTGCCTGGAATCATAAAATAACACTTTAATATCATTCTTGGTCAGTTGACAATGCATATGGAGCAAAAAGTTCATGGGTCCCCGCTTCTGCACAAGAGCAAACAGGCATATGACCAAAACCTGCTTTTCTCGCCGAGAAAAAAGCACTTAATGAACGGTACTGTGTTTTGGGGACATGGGTGCCTGGAATCATGAAATAACACTTTTATATCATTGTTGGTCAGTTGACAATGCATATGGAGCAAAAAGTTCATGGATCCACTCTTCTGCACAAGAGCAAACAGGCATATGACCAAAAGCTGCTTTTCTCGCCGAGAAAAGCACTAAATGCACGGTACTGTGTTTTGGGGACATGGGTGCCTGGAATCATGAAATAACACTTTTATATCATTCTTGGTCAGTTGATAATGGATATAAACCGAAAAAAAAATGGGTTCCATGGGTCACCCTTCTGCACAAGAGCAAACAGGCCATGGAGTGTCATGTGTTTTTTATCTCGCCGAGAAAAGCACTTAATGGACGGTACTGTGTTTTGGGGGACATGGGTGCCTGGAATCATAAAAATAACACTTTTATATCATTCTTGGTCAGTTGACAATGCATATGGAGCAAAAAGTTCATGGGTCCCCGCTTCTGCACAAGAGCAAACAGGCATATGACTGAAACCTGCTTTTCTCGCCGAGAAAAGCACTTAAAATGGACGGTACTGTGTTTTGATGGACATGGGTGCCTGGAATCATAAAATAACACTTTATATCATTCTTGGTCAGTTGACAATGCATATGGAGCAAAAAGTTCATGGGTCCCCCCTTCTGCACAAGAGCAAACAGGCATATGAGATTTTCAAAAACCTGCTTTTCTCGCCATGAAAAGCACTTAATGCACGGTACTGTGTTTTGATAGACATGGGTGCCTGGAATCATAAAATAACACTTTAATATCATTCTTGGTCAGTTGACAATGCATATGGAGCAAAAAAAATTCATGGGTCCCCGCTTCTGCACAAGAGCAAACAGGCATATGACTAAAAACCTGCTTTTCTCAGAGAGAAAAGCACTAAAATGCACGGTACTGTGTTTTGGGGACATGGGTGCATGGAATCATGAAATAACACTTTAGCATCATTCTTTGTCAGTTGATAATGGATATAAAGCAAAAAATTCCATGGGTCACCCCTTCTGCACAAGAGCAAACAGGCAAGTGACTGTGAGCTTTTCTCACGAGAAAAGCACTTAATGCACGGTACTGTGTTTTGATAGACATCGGTGCCTGGAATCATAAAATAACACTTTATATCATTGTTGGTCAGTTGA
This sequence comes from Psettodes erumei, assembly GCA_016785225.1. Classification (NCBI taxonomy): domain Eukaryota; kingdom Metazoa; phylum Chordata; class Actinopteri; order Pleuronectiformes; family Psettodidae; genus Psettodes; species Psettodes erumei. The sequence goes on along the minus strand of JAFBJZ010000338.1, from coordinate 1,429 downwards.
TAATGGATATAAAGCAAAAAATTCATGGGTCACCCCTTCTGCACAAGAGCAAACAGGTCAGTGAGTGTGAGCTTTCTCACGAGAAAAGCACTTAATGGACGGTACTGTGTTTTGATAGACATCGGTGCCTGGAATCATAAAATAACACTTTAATATCATTCTTGGTCAGTTGACAATGCATATGGAGCAAAAAGTTCATGGGTCCCCGCTTCTGCACAAGAGCAAACAGGCAGTGACTGTGAGCTTTTCTCGCCGAGAAAAAGCACTTAATGCACGGTACTGTGTTTTGGGGGACATGGGTGCCTGGAATCATAAAAATAACACTTTTATATCATTGTTGGTCAGTTGATAATGGATATAAAGCAAAAAATTCCATGGGTCACCCCTTCTGCACAAGTTCAAACAGGCATATGAGTGTCAGCTTTTCTCGCCGAGAAAAGCACTTAATGGACGGTACTGTGTTTTGATAGACATCGGTGCCTGGAATCATAAAATAACACTTTTATATCATTCTTGGTCAGTTGACAATGCATATGGAGCAAAAAGTTCATGGGTCCCTGCTTCTGCACAAGAGCAAACAGGCATATGACCAAAACCTGCTTTTCTCGCCGAGAAAAGCACTAAATGCACGGTACTGTGTTTTGGGGGACATGGGTGCCTGGAATCATAAAAAATAACACTTTAGTATATCATTGTTGGTCAGTTGATAATGGATATAAAGCAAAAATTCCATGGGTCACCCCTTCTGCACAAGTTCAAACAGGCCGGTGAGTGTGAGCTTTTCTCTCCGAGAAAAGCACTTAATGGACGGTCATGTGTTTTTATATCTCGCCGAGAAAGAGCACCCTAATGCACGGTACTGTGTTTTGATAGACATCGGTGCCTGGAATCATAAAATAACACTTTAATATCATTCTTGGTCAGTTGACAATGAATATGGAGCAAAAAGTTGATGGGTCCCCGCTTCTGCACAAGAGCAAACAGGCATATGACCAAAACCTGCTTTTCTCGCCGAGAAAAGCACTAAATGCACGGTACTGTGTTTTGGGGGACATGGGTGCCTGGAATCATAAAATAACACTTTTATATCATTGTTGGTCAGTTGATAATGCATATGGAGCAAAAAGTTCATGGGTCCCCCTTCTGCACAAGAGCAAACAGGCATATGAGTGTGAGCTTTTCTCGCCGAGAAAAGCACTTTAATGGACTAATGCATACTGTGTTTTGATAGACATCGGTGCCTGGAATCATAAAATAACACTTTAATATCATTGTTGGTCAGTTGACAATGCATATGGAGTGAAAAGTTCATGGGTCCCCCGCTTCTGCACAAGAGCAAACAGGCATATGACCAAAACCTGCTTTTCTCGCCGAGAAAAGCACTTAATGAACAGTACTGTGTTTTGGGGACATGGGTGCCTGGAATCAT